>JASDQU010504354.1:136054-164483 GCA_032191745.1 Picea mariana | reverse complement strand
GTGGTCATTCATGGCTTTTTATAGCCAAGCATTGGGTTATTATGCAACCTCTTTTGAATGTGAAAAGAGGCTCTTTAGGGCACAATTAGGTCTTTGACCAGCCTCCCCATGCAGATTGAGCTCGGATTTGATGTCAAATCGACTTGGGAGCCGATCCATTAGTGGTTGGGAGGCCCACCAGCTTCATAAATGCATTGTTTGGCAGGCGCGTGGGTTTTGCACCCCACAGCCGCGCATATGCGCTCAAAATACGAAGATGTTGCGCACGCGCGCGTGCGCCCAGTGGGTACATCGCGCTTTTTAATTTTTTGGCCATTTTTGCATAGTTTTGACCCTTTTGCTGTGCTGTGAAGTTAATCTTTGTGCCATGAATGACTGTTTTTCTGTGATGATGATGCAGAGTTCTTGTCGCCCTGTGCGGACGAAATTTCAGTGATAACAACCGTAGCAGTGGGACCCTCTCTAGAAAGAAGGATACCAAAAGTGACTCGTACCCGAATTATTTCAACTCACCCTTTCTGCATTTTGTTAGTTGCCTCTTTATGTTGCGAAGGACTACATCTGACCAGTTAAAGACTCGAGGGTCTGTGCACTTTATGGTGTAATGAAAGTAGCTCTGGAGATCCATGTGTGGAGATTCACTCCCATCCATATGTGCAATAGTGAACAAGATGGTTTGAAGGGTCAAGTCTTGGACCCCCAAAATAGCCACTTTACCCTTGCTCCTCTCTACCTCAGGGACATAATACTAGTGACAATACTTTCTCATGGGGAGCCTACTCCCTCTACCTTCGGTCAAAGTAGCATGGTACCCACACCATGACAACCCTGTGAGGAAATATATATCCTTGATATAAAAAGTCAATGTATGGACTCCGACATGAAACAACTATTGGTCCACATCCCACATGTGGACCAGGTATTCTAGTAGTCTAAGTTGGGCCCTCATGCCCAGAATCCTAAAGAATTTCAAAATCCCACAGTCCTGGAGGGCAACAACTATACCCGGGTCATTCCCGACAATGGCATCCTCTTCCTTGTGCTCCCTTTCTCACCACTCTAGCATTGTGATGATCAAACACCTGCATAAGAGCCATAAGAAAGGTGTTAACAACTTGATTCAAACTTTGGCATGAAGTTCATTGATCATTTTTCATTTCGTGTTTTCATTTCCCGGCCCTCGTAGGTGAGATTTGGGTACAGTACGAGGTTCTTGTAGATGCCCTTAAGGCCACCTGCGAGAATCCTTGATTCTCGTAGGTCCCATGAAGCCCACCTGCGAGAAATCTTGAATGCATGGTGTAGCCCCAAAATGGATCTAAAACCCTAAAAAATGTCCATGAAAACAAAAACTAAACCATGAAAAATTTGAAGGATCAAGATCTTACCTCATCGGCTGAGACGTTTCGCCAAACAGTCGCTTGTGCCTCCTAGAATCAAACAATGAAATTCAAGGGAAAATGAGGTATTTTGGGTAAGTTTCTTGGCAAAATCACAATGAATTGGTAAAAGGCCCTTTTTACCCTTATTTATTTACTTTTTACTATTTTTGTTAATTTTTTGCCTATAAAACACAATGCCTTAATAGTCTTGTGAGCATGGTCTTTTGCAGATGTCACAGCTTCGAAGTTTGATCGGAGGGTACGGGTGTTCTTTTTCTTTTTTTTTGTGTGTGCAATTACTTTTCAAGGTTTTCTAGACAAAACCTCAAGCTTAGTCTTTGTTCGTTCTCGCGCTCGAAAATACATGAGAATGCAACCAAGTATACTTTTTCTTGTCTTTTCATATTCGTCATGATAACACGAAAACGATGAACACACAGGAGTATTCTTTAATCTCTTTTCACGCTAATTAAAAACAAAAAGATGGCCGAGCAACCTTGTTTTGTTCACGCTCGTAAAATTATTCGAATAAGACGTTTGACGGGTGATAATTTATCACTTTTTCAGTCCTGTCGAACTATTTTAAGAAAAAGGAACTGAGAGAGTCCTCTTTAAGTGTTTTTCAGGCTCTCAAAATATGAAAAACCCCCGAGTTTTCTATCTTTGGACTCGTTAAACAAACATCGAAAGACCCGCAATGGGACCAAGCCGCTCCTTCTTAGGGTTCGTTAAATATACTCTGAGGGACTCATCCGATGGATGAGCTTATATCAACAAGCATATGTTATCCTCCTCAAGCTTGCGTAAAAATAAAGAGGTACTCGCCAGAAATGGTGGGGGGAAATTTGGGAAAGGGGTTTGTTTTCATCTTCATATTAATGGAAGTAAGCGTTGCTCTTGAACATGACACCCCCTATTTGTCATTTGAATCTAGGTTGGGAAATCTATTTGTCTCTCACTCAACTTGCTACAAGGTCATGTCTTGGGTCATCTTTGAGTCAATGCTACCAAGTCTTTGGTCATGTCATTCATATGTTTAACAGAATTTCACACAAACCTTTTACTGAGTCGGCCATCTGTAGTTGTCCATTCTCACTATGTTGGCCTGCCCCATGTCCATGTCAACTTTCATCCATACTCTGTTTCACCCTCAAAATATGTTACTTATTTTGTGTCATTTATGGGGGATACATCAAGGCCCTCCTGTGACGAGTCTTGTTCCATTGACTCCAACCCATTATCCATACATAAGACTTAGAAACCATTTAGTACCTTGGAACCTGCATGCCTTAATGGCAGGTCTCCTCATTGCTGAAAGGGGTTCACATCATTGATCCCTAATTGAGAGATTCCACCGAGTGATCGACTTCAGCTCATGTATTCACATTTGTTCGAATTGTAATTTGGTACCTTGGGAGTCATTGACATCAACGATGATTTCCCTTGCACTTATTAATGGTTTTAGTTAATGACTGGTAATCAAGTGGTTTCTACCATGTTCGACTTCAACACATGTAATCACATGGTTAGATTCGTACTTCCAAGTGATGGGATTGAATACCCTTGGTCTTATTTATTCCGGCCCAGTTTGTCATGGTGCATGTATGATTTGTATCGGCACATAGATCTGCATTGTATGTCATGTGGCTATGTCATCTCCGAATCAAGCAGTTTTCACATAGATCCACGATGTATTACTGGTGGCTATGTAGCACTTTTCACATAGATCCACAATGTATTCCTAGTGGCTATGTAACATTTTGACGGCATGGATCCATGGTGTATGATTGGTGGCCATGAACTATGCTTATGATTTCATTCATTTGTGGTCTAAGCATGGGGATTCCTATCTCAAAACTTGTATTGTATTCTACAGATGCTTGGTTGTTTGTAGGTTTTCGATTAGGTGTGATCCTGGTCTCTAACACACACATGAATTTTACAAACTATTTTGGCTGTCACAAGTTCTAGCCTCATACTTTGGGGGGCATTCTGTTACACATGTTTTTGGTCACTCTGGTGATGTTTCTACAATGTTTTATTCAGGCTCCCAACAAGGACTTTTTGCTTGAGAAAGATAATTGTTGTCTTCCTTCAGAAAACACATTTTTAAAGTGAGTTTGCAGGCTGCCTATGTATTAGGGTGAAAGAATGCTTAATTTTCGTAGGCCACCCACACCTAGGGTGCGAACTGTTCGCAGGCTACTCTATAGGCAGGGTGTGAACCTATTTTTAGCTTGGAGAAGGGAATAAGTCTCGAGGGTTCTAGAAGGGAATCTTCTAGAAAGTGAGTTGGCATTCGTATGGTTGACATTCTACTAACTTCTCAGATTTGGTGGGATCATCCTCATCCATGTAACCATTTCTCCTTCTCCTATATATTGAAAGGTTTCTCATGGAAAAGGTTAAGCAATATTGAATGAAGAATTGGTGAAAGAATTGTGTGAGGAATTCTATTGGATAGAAGTTTGAAGCCCCCATTTGGCCTATCAAGCTGTGTTAGATATTCTTCATACGATTGTAGAAAAAGTGTGTGTGTGTTGGAACCAAGGGCCGCCGAAAGGAAGCTTGTGACATCAAGGTGATCAGGTTGTAATATTCTACTTTCATCTAATATGATACGGAGGCACATCCCTTTCCCATAAAATCACTATTATTTTATTGTGTAATTCCTTGATCATATGCATAGGTTGAATTTTAATATACTTTGTTATCTTCACTTTGGTTGGTTTTTTCTTTCTTGGACTTGATTTCACGAGAGCATCGGAGCGAAGCAGGAACAATAGATACCTAAGGAAGTGATCTAAAGGTATGTCACTTATTCCTCTCTGCTAGTAGATTCAATGGTTACAACTTAGGGAAAGAGTAGTGTCCTGTCTTGTTTTGTTCTGGATCTAGGTGGATCTAGGGAGATCTGTTAGTGTTTGAACCTATAGATTTGTCTAATAACAAGAGGTTCACAGTGTAACTGCTAGAAAACATTGATGGTTTCTTTCAGAGGACTCGAAGAGACTTCAGGGTGATCGCTAGATAAGGCGAAGAGACTCGAGTCAACTGCCAGTGGAGTGTAGACTCTCATAGAGTTGACTGATAGATGGAAGAGTGTTGGAGACTATAAATGCAACAGAGGGAATGAGCTCTACTGTGACAGAGAAGACGAAGAGTCTCGACTGCTAGAGAGGCTAAGGAATCTCAACATAAGGCTTAGTGATGATGAACGCATGGGCATAACCGCCAAATAAGATGAAGTGTTTCAATGATGATCAGGAGATGACTAGACATGATAAAGTTATGCAATGGGATAATGCATGTAGCATGTACAAGGTGCACAGTGACTATAAATATGTATAACAAAGAAGAGATTAGGGTTGCAATTTTTGAGAGGGTGTTATGTAGGTAGAAGCATTGAATCTAGAGGAGAAACATAGATGCATAACTAAGGTAGGAAAAGAAGGTTGAGGTGTACATGTAGAGAGAAAGCAGAAGATTAGAAAGCTCAAGAAGATGCAAGTAGAGAGACATTGATACAAAAGAGAAGAGCAGCATAGCTGAATAGTGATAAGCCTAGTAAGCCAATGACAACTATTGAATCATTGTAATAAATTCACAGAAATCAAAGTTTTATATTTCAGGGTGGTTGGGAGGTGCTAGGGAGGAATGTTGTCCTTTGAGTGTCAAGTGGGTGCTTGAACAGAGGGAGTTGTAGATTCCATCTGGTAGAAGCCAGAGAAATCAGGGTGGTAGGGTGGTTCTAGGTAGAACATTGGTTCTCTATTATACAGGTTGGTACCTGTGTGACTGGAAGTTGGTGTTGGAGTAGTGAGGGAGTTGGTGCTTCCTTCTAGTGGGTGCTAGAGAAACCAGAGAGTTGGTTCTCTTAGAAAGTAGCAAATTGCAAAATAGAGGTGGTAGCCTCATTATGAGTTGGTGCTCATAAGAATGATAATGTACAAAAAATAATTATCATATAAATAAGAAGAGGTTTTCACCCTTGATGGGTTTCCTTAGAAATATATGTCTCTGTACTATACTTGTGTGTGATTGATGTTGAATACTCTACTACTTATTTATTGTGATCATCATTGAGAAGTTCTATAATGAATTTAAAAATAGATATAATTGTTTAAGCACGGTAACAACTGATTCACCCCCCCTCCTCAGTTGTCCAACATATTTACAGATTTTGAATAACAAAATATGCCTTTGGTTAATGAATTCATGAGATGCAAAGGATTTGTGGTAATTGCTTGTTAATCATAGATTATTTTTCATGCACTTTTTAATCTATATTACAGAAAGGATCTTTGTTATATAGATATTCTTCTCTTTGTTTACCTTCTATTCTTCTATCCATCTTTGCATAAGCCTTTTGTCTGGTAGGAAATTTGATTTCCTTTGATCTGTAGGATGTTATAACTCCATGCCCAATGGAATGTATTTGTAGCATTCCAATGCCCTCCTCTTTACTCTTCTCTTATTGATCCACCTATTCAAACTATTTTAATCCATTTACATTTATATGTTACCAAGCTTACTCTCATTTACAGTATGGGAGTGACTCTTCGAGTGCTAACAGATTCAACACTCTAGAAGAAATCTAGGGAGGAACTCTTGAGTCTTAAATCCCCGAAGTCAAAAGTACTAGAGGTTATTATAGCCGTCTGATCAGTGGGGATACGTGGCAGAATATCATTCACTCCAGAAAGTTGAGCAGGTGAGGTGAGAACATCCAAAGACCTAAAGGCCGAAGTTCATCATGGTCGTTGATCTGCAGTGAACATGCATCGATAGATCCTGAGATCTGTAGGTATAACACTCTGGAATAAAAAGGAAGTGGGGTCATTGACTGAAAGTCGCCTGAAGTCCCAAAGGTGGGGACTCATCTTGACCATTGGTCAAAGAAGGACACATGGCGCCAGATCTGTAACTCTGGGGATTGAACACTCTGAAGGAATTGTGGTGTGAGTTCTTGTGTGTCAAAAGTCCTAAAGACCAGAGCGAGATGTGTTTGTTGATCAATGGGTCGACACATGGAGTAGTTCCTTGAGCTTCAGTGACAGAGCACTTTGGAGGTTTTGGAATAATATTTGGGTGAAAAAGTCTCGAAGGCTGAAGTGAGCCTTAGTCGTTGATCCACAAAGGGGCACGTGGAGAGCATATCTTAACTCGAGTGGATTGGCATTCCAGAGGAAAAAGAAAATTCAACATTCGGAACTATCGAAGCCTGGGGTCCCGAAGTGAATCATGGTTGTTGGTTGTTAGAGGAGAATGGACCATAGATCTGGTTTGAGATTATTTCGCAGGTCCGAAACTTCATAAAAATTGGATTCAGCTGCATCGAAAACTCTCGAAGCCCAAATCCCAAATTAGGCGGGAACTAGTATTTTGTCCCACGATTTTGACCAGGTTCATTTGAAGGCTCTGCGGGTGCTCTGAAACTCCCAAAAAGGGGATTCCGCATAAAAAGAGATAGTACTTTGGCCCGTGGTTACTCTGATAGAGGTCTAGCAGGGTCCTGTAAGCTGTAAAATCTCTCGAAGTCCATCGATCCTAAACCGAGAGGTTGCGCAAACCCTAAGAGAGGGAGGGATCCTGTACCATATCACCTTTTCTGGATCGATCTTCAACTCAATTGAAGAGATTACAAAACCCAAGTATATGATTTTTGTCTTCATGAAGGAACATTTCTTTATATTTATCAACAACTTCTCCTGATGCAGCCTCTTCATCACTAACTTCAAATGCCTTAAGTGATCCTCTTTAGTTTTACTGAAGACTAGGATATCATCCAAGTACACAATGACAAACTTGCCAATAAAATTCTTTAGTACTTCATTCATCAATCTCATGAATGTGCTCGGGGCATTTGTTAATCCAAAATTCATAACAAACCACTCATACAAACCTTCATTCATCTTGAATGATGTCTTCCATTCATCTCATTCTCTCATCCTTATCTGATGATAGCCACTTTTTCTATCTATCTTAGAAAAATAACTTGCTACACTCAAGCAATCCATCAAATCATCCATCCTAGGTAAAGGAAATCTATACCTAATGGTTATCTTGTTGATAGCTCTCGAATATGTGCACATTCTCCAACCTCCATCTTTCTTTGGACTTAACACAATTGGTACTGCACATGGACTCAAACTTTCTGTGACCAAATCTTTATCTAACAACTCCTAGAACTTATTCTTGACCTCTTCATTCTCTTGAGGTGTCAATCGTTATGTTGCTTTATTCGACAAACTTTCTTCTAGGATAAGATCAATGTGATGAATGATACTTCTGATAGGTGGTAAAGAGTGAGGTAACTCATCCACCACAATATCAAGAAAGTTATCCAACAATTCTTGAATCTCCATAGGCAATTCCCTCCCTTTCTTGACTTCATTCAAGAGTTCCTTCCCACTCATGAGAAGTATGCTAGAACTAGCTTCCTCCTTAACTCCTTTGTCTTCTATTAGTAGCAACATATGTTGAAAGACATTCTTTTCAAGAGTGTAGGTATTCTTCTTGCCATCATGTATGACATTCCTGTCATATTTCCAAGGTATCCCCAATAAAACATAGAAAACATCCATGGGTATAACATCACATAAAATTTCATCTCTATAACCTCCAATTTTAAATTCGGACTTACATTTTTGACTTACCATTACTTGGTGTCCCTTATATATCCATGATACCTTATACATATTTTGGTGTGCAGTTGTTTCTAACCACAACTTTTCCACCATTTATGTGGACACTAGATTATCAGTGCTCCCACTGTTTATGATCACCTTGCAAACTCTGTCCTTAGTCTTGCAAGTTGTCCTAAACATACTGTTCCTCTGCATTGGCTCCTTTGTATCCTTCTCTAGTTTTATGAGGGCTTTCCTCATCATGAAATATCTCCCCTTTTCTATTGTGTTTGCCTCCACATTCCTTCTCTGTGCTTCAGAAATGTGAGCTTCTCCACCTTTTGTGTCCTTCTTCTCAGAACATTCCCAAGACATATGTACTATCTTTCCATGGGAATAACATTTCAATTCTCCTCCTTTGCCTCTTCCTCTTCCTATTCCTCGAGGAAAAGTATTTATTCCACCATATTTTCCTCCTCTGGAACTTCCTCTCCTTTCTGGATGACTGTGATACTTTCCAGCTATGGGTTTTGGTTTCTAGAATTTCTCTCAGATAGTTCTTATGCCTCTTCTTGGAGTCTTTCCTTTGTTTCGTTGGCTTTGCTTCCTGGCCAATTTTTCCTCATCTTTCAGGGCCACATGATAAGCATATTCAACATTCCTAACAGTGATCATGCTTATCTCATCCTGTATTTCATACCTCATTCCATTTATTTCCCTGGAATTTTTCTCATCATCTCTCTCTCTTTGTCCCGCTCTAATGTTAATTTTGTAGAAATCCTCAGTGTACTCCTTCACTGACAAACCTTTTTTTCTCAAGTTATGCATCTTCCTAAACAAATTTATCTAGTATTCCTTGGGTATGAACTTATATTTTAATTTATCTACCATCCTATCCCAACGTTTTATTTTTTTTCTTACCTTTGCATCTTCGCTCAGCTTGCAGTTTGTCCCACCATAATGTTGCATGTCCTTTCAATTTGGTAACAACATGCTTCACCTTCTTCTCGTCATCAATTTCCTCATAATAAAAGTACTTATCCATAAGAATTACCCAATCTAGAAATTATTCAACATATATATTTCCTTCATACATTGGGACTTCTATCTTTGCTCTAGCTCCCATTTTTACAATGGATCTCAGTAGTTGTTCCTCTATAGGTTCTTCTCCTATAGCTTCTTCTTCTTTGAAATCTTCACTCTCAGCTTCACTGACATCACCAACATCAGATCCTATCCTCTACATTGTCTCCATGGTGTCCAATATCAAACAGAGTCTCCTCATCTCTTCTTCCATGGATGCATTTGCTACAGGTCTATCCCTACGTCTTCTTGGCAGCATGGTTCCATTGTTTTCTTTCTCCCAAACCTAAAATTGTGTTTTTCATATCACTTGACGGTAAAGAATAAGATATACTCACTACAGAGTTGAATATGTAGCCTCTAATACCATATGGTATAGGACACCTCCCTCTCTTAGGGTCTGCGCGATCTCTCGGTCTAGGATCGATGGACTTAGAGAGATTTTACAGCTCGTGGGCCCCTGTTGGACCTCTATCAGAGTAACCACAGGCTAAAGTCTTATATAATTTTATGTGAAATCCCCTTTTTGAGAGTTTCAGAGCACTAGTAGAGCCTTAAAATGACCCTGGTTGAAAACGTGGGCCAAAACAACACTTCCCGCATAATTCAGGATTCAGGATTCGGGAGTTTTCGATGTAGTCGACTCCAATTTCACCGAAGTTATAGACTAGTGAAATAATATGAAACCATATCTACAACTCACGCTCCTGTGAAATCTGACGCCACGTGTTCACCTCTGGCTAACGATCAAGATGAGTCCCCACCTTCGGGACTTTGGGCAAATTTCAGTCAACAACCCCACTTCATTTTTATTTCGGAGTGATAGACCTCTAGATCTCATGATCTATCGACATGTGTTCGCTGCAGATCAATGAACATGAAGAAATCAAGCCTTCAAGATTGTTCACTTCACCTGCTCGACTTTCTCCCGGAGTGACTATCCTCCAGAGTGACGGATATTCTACCATGTATCCCCACTGATGGGATGATTATAATAACCTTCGAGACTTCTGACTTTGGGGATTTAAGATTCAATATTTCCTCCCTATATTTATTATGGAGTGTTGAACCTCTGGAGTTCAGGATCTGGAGATGTGTGTCCCTGAAAATGAACAACTTAGATCTATTTGGCACTTTGGGATTCAATGAGTTTCAACTCAAGATACCACTCTCCCACTTTCCTCTGGAGTACTCTTTATCCAAAGTAATGGATCTCTTGACATTTTTCCACGCCAACAAATGGTTGTGATGGCCTTTGTCTAAGATTTCATCTCCTTCACGCTTGTCTTCTCCAATTTCCATCGGAGTACTAAGTCTTCAAAGTGAGGGATATGGTGACACCTATCCACCAAGATCAATGGTGGTTATGAACTCCATTCTTTATAGCTTCAGGAGTTCTTACTCCTGATGTTCCTCCTTTCACGTGAAGTGCTTTCCTTCCAAAGTTAATCTCACGCTGCCACGTGTCCCTCTAAAAATCAACAACCCAGATGACTTCGAGCTTCGAAAGTTCAGGATTTATGAAGAGTTATGACACCTTATCACATAGAATTCACCGAATACATGAAGTCTAAAGGACTTTAGGGTTTAACCTCCCTGCACCTTCTTAGATCTAACAGTCTAGGATGATCCCGAATTCCTCTGAAGGGATCTCACCCATCAACTTGTAAAACTTCAACATAACTCCTCCCTACTGAAGAATCATTGTCGCTATCTCTCCTAAGATTGTTTACTTAGGATAATTGGAACCTCAAGTGCCTCCTCTAGGCACCTCAAACCTTCCAAGCTAAGAAAATTTCTAAGTCTCCTCCACTCAACACTTTTAATCGCTATCTCTCCTGAGCTTGTTCCTCTGAGGTTTCTCCCCTCTGACGCACTTCTTGCATTCTTGGAAATTATAACACATTCAAACTTAGAGATTTTTTTGAAAGCAAATCTCCCCACATGTTCTCTGTGTGCACTAAGCACTCACTATGTGCAAGTCTGTGACTTGTTCTCCTAGAGACTCTGAGAGTCTGAGAATTCTTCTCTCACGCACTCCTTGCACTTCTCAGGTTCAATGTCTCAACACTTAGCCAAATATTGGCCCTGTTCACACCTTGCATAGGTCAACTTCAACTTTACCCTTCTCTGGGCAACTGTGTTGATCCGGATTTTATACAAATCAACTAATTCTCTTGAAAAAATGAGTCAGATAATGACTTTGCCTACACACGCCTTGTGTGTCTCTGTGCACTCCTTGAACTATTGTTATTCAAAGATTTATGTTATATATCCTGAGCTTCTGAGTCAATCTTGACTCAGTCTACACACACCTTGTGGACACTCGTGCACTCCTTGCACCTGAGCTCTCAAAAGAGAAACAATTGAAACTTATCTAATCTTCAAGGATTCATACATTCAACCATGAAATGCATAGATAAACATAAGAGACATATAAATAGAGAACTAAATGAACAGAGAAACTACCATTCATTCAGATAAACTCAGTAGTGAACAACAACAAACGTTTGGATCAAATCTTATCTATTATATTCATTCAGATGATATATACATAGACTCATACAGTTATCCACTGCTCTTCTAGATAATAACCATCTCCCTCTCTCTATTCATCAAAAACTCTCTATGAAAATTATCAGTAGCCTCATTTGGGCATACAATACATATATTTATACAAGGGGCTCATCAAGATTTCCCTCCAACTACCTTAGTGCTATCCTATCAAAGTAAAAGCTTTCACCCACTATGTCCTATTACAATAAATAACATTTACAACCAAATAAGAGTTGACGCTCCAAATCTATACAATTCTTAAATACATTAAAGGGGTTACAATCTCCATGGATCTCATGCGATCTCATGCCTCATGAATATTAAAAAGTCTTTAATTACAATCTTTTCAAAATATTAATATGTTGTGCCCTTCAATGGGTTCAAAATTGACTCAAAATGTGCGCTTGGGTTGCTAAGTTGTTTTCCACATGTCTCCTTTTGAGTGTTCTTGATGATGCTCTTGCATCAAGTACCTTGTGATGAGATATAATCATGATTCTGCATTGACATCAAAAAGAGACACCAACACTTACAATGGATATGATATGTAACACAAAAAACATATTAGTGTGCTCAACACTTTTTTTAAAAGAGAACCAACATTGAAAGAGCCTCCCTATTCATATTTGGATGCTCTGTCTTATCTTATTATTGATCATTATTTGTTCCATGGCATCGTTTGAAAGTTGTCCTCATCCATCTCCCAAAGCTATGATGGATGAGGGACACTAGTCCAATATTTTATTATTGGTAATATTCCTAATATTTACTTGTGCCAATTGATTCATTACCTAACGCAATGCATCTCATAGCTCTAAGCTCTTTATCCTCAAAATTATCTACAAGTGTAGGTGTTGTTCATGGTAGATGATCAAATGTCAAAGTACACATTAGTGTGATATGAGGTCTCCTTTGCTTACCCATTGTACATCATATCCATATTCTTTCATAAGTTACCATGTACACCACTAACCCAATCATACCTCACTCCCTTTGCACAATCCCTCAAGCTATTAGCCACCACATAATAAGGATGGAATTGGTGTTCTCATTTATCAACAACAAGAACAAATAAGCACAAATAAGAAAATAAGTGCAAGTTCTTATATTCATGAAATTTTAGGATAGAAATTTAAGAAGTATTTCAGGATATTCTATAAGGTACTAGTATTTAGGTTGTAGTTAAAAATCTTTAATTCATAATCCAACACCATCTAGGTTTAGCACCTTGGCTAGGTGTCTTAGTTATTAAATAGTCAAATACTATTGGTTACATGGTTTTCCTACTTCTCCTTATTGTCAAAGAGACATTAAGGTTTTCACTTCATTTGCATCTCATTTAGGCCACCCCATACTTCAGAGTACATAGTCTTAAATATAGTTGTTATTTTTTTCAATATATGCCTTTGATGCTTTGAAGTTGTTATAAATGCTTATGCCTTCAAGTTGTTATATCCTATATTTTCCTTTTATGTTTCTATACCTTGTGTTTTCACATTTGTGTATTTTCAAAAGATAGATCAAGGCGAGATGTCGAGAATCGAGTGTCCAAATATGCCTCGCAAACGCTCAAGTCTATCAAATGAAGGAGAAAGAGGAACCACTTATTCAAATGAGACACCAAGGACATCGAAGACACCTATCTCAACAAGGCATGGTAGCTTGGGAGGGGCAACTAGTGACCAAAGGAAATCTAGTGGGATGAGGAGATTATCAGATGAATCGGTGAATAGATCATCTAGACAGAGTGCTCGAAATAGAGCTATGGATGAATATTTTTTATATGCGTTGCACATAAATACTCCAACACTGGAGAATGTAGGGAACCCGTCACAACAACAAAATATGTTTGGTAAATTTATTTTGTTTTTGTATTTTTTTGTGTATTTATGTTTATGTTTTATATGGTTTTTTTTTTATGTTTTTTGAGTTTTTGTTAAATGTTGTAATTAGTTTCAAATGTGTATTTGTGTAGAGGATATAGTTAATGTGGGTGACAATAATGAAAGAGAGAGTGATTATCATGTAGAGTCTAATGTTGGTGAAGAGGGTGAAGGTGGATCAAGGGAGCGTTATCAAGAAACTGAAGATTACACACCTACGTCCACCTATCCCTCAGATGTTGGTGATGAGCTTCCTTGGGAAGGGTATGTTGAAGCAATGACCATCGAACGATGCTCAGGTCTTAAAAGAAGGCTTCATAATGATTTGAGGTACTTGGATCTCCCTCTAGTGAGAAAGAAAATCTTGGAGATTGTTTTGCATTCTTTGCAGAACTTTATGGATGCATATCAAAATATGGGGCCAATGACTGATAGCTTCATAGATTTGACGAGGAGACAAAATTCAGAGGTGATGGGCCATGATAAATGGTTAGTAAAAAGTAAAGTTTCAAAAGAGGATGCAATTTCTATGTTTAATTTCAAGGAGGGTCCAAAGTGAAAGATGTTGAAGGTGCAGTATTTTAAGCACCCCAACATTGCAAGACATCTTTATAATATATTTTTGGCAGTATATGGGAAGTTTTCATGGAACGATGAGGTTCCACATTACTTTGATAGACTTTTTTATTCAGAGTTTTTCATGGGAATGTGCCTTGCTTATACTAGCCTACTGTTCAACAATTATGGGGCTAGTAAAGGATGAACATATGATCGAAAATGGGCATATTGAAATGCAACATTGCAGAGGCCTCCACGAACTTTGGTATCTCACCCAACGAGGGTATTTGCTTCACATTTAGAGATGTGAGATACATCATATGTTGGCAAGGAGTCTAGGAATGCAATCATAGAAAATCTAGAATCAATTTTTTATGGTGTTGATGTTGGTTTGAACTGTCAGAGAGCTCAAGACAATTCTCGGGCCAATTTTGTTTACAAAACAAATGATGAGATTGAGTCCATGTCCATAGAAGATATACGGGAGTATGAAAACATTTTCCACAATGGTTGGAAGGATTTAATTCTAAATTATGAACCAAACACTGGATTGGAATGTGTTACAGTTAGTAAATTTTTCATGCATTTGAGGATAGTTTTCTTGTAATTAGATCTAGATACATATCATTGTATCTTTAGAAGTAATTGGTTTGTTATATTCATTAATTGCAGTTTGTTCAAATGTTAAATGAAACTCCTTTAAATAGGGGACTTGATTAATCGAGTTTAAATTTGGATGCAATGAATCAGGTATGTTTTTAAAAATATCCATATATGATCACTTCAATGGTCCAATTTTCACACGTTGTTGAAGAATCAATGTACAAGAAATTTATGTTTTGCTATTAATGTGAACACATTGAACTCTAAAATTCTTAGTTGTGTTGTTCAAAGATTCTCATTCCATCTCCCACTACTTGGGTAGGATTGTCGCAATTGTCATTGGGAGAGTTTGAAGAGGGTGGGAGTTCACATGTATAATTGCATGTTGAAAAAAAATTTAGTTATATGAAAATTGAAATGTCATTTAAATTATTAATTTAAAAGTAAAATGTCTTACAATATATAATTTATCGAATCTTAGGGTCTGGTGGGTAAGACCATGTCTCAACCCACTATGGGAATGTCATCCTCTTGTGTGGTTGATGATAATGAGGTTGGCACATCACATGTATTGCATGTTTCAAAATTTAAAACTATGGTTTCATGTGTTAATCATTTAATTTTAATTTTTAAACGAATTTTTTTTTTAGAAATATTAATTATGTAAGTACTTTCCTTTATGTACATGTACAAATTTCAAATGTGTTATAGGGAAACATGGAGAAGAGAGTGTCTAAGACTGTGCTTGAAGAGGATGTGGAGAAGAGAATGTCGAAGACGGGGCTTGAGGAGGATGCATCCATACCTGAGAAGGATGTGTACATTCATGATGATGCTTAAATGTATGTACATTGCACATTTGTTAGTTTTAGTTTGTTTTTATGCAGGTATTTTAATATATAAATGTGTTCAAGCTTATTTGTGTTGAACATACTTTTTTTTTTTTTACTTTTTTCAAAAACTTTAGTTATATTACAGATTGCACATGATGCAAAACTTCTCTTCTATTTTTTTCCCTTTTGAACGATGCATGTGCACAATATAACTTTTTGAGTCCCCTTCCTTTACATCAATGGTTTAGAATATGTACTTAGGATTTAGACAAAAATAAATTTACTAGATCAGGTTATTATTGTTGAGCTTTCACATCAATCTACAATTGTTAGATTCTTTAGTTTAATATATTCTTTAGTTATGCTTTAGTTGAAAAATATAAACAGGATAGATACCCATTCCTCCACGTGAATTGTTTATCTAATATATAGCTATGACTTCTAGACACAAATGCATGTACTATATTGTATTGTCCTCACTATTGTTGCTTGCACAACAACTTACAGCTTTTCGAGGCTTTACTCAGTAGTTGAAATATGTACTTGTAGCAAAATTGAAGTTTTGTTTGATCAAATTTTTAATTAAGCCTTTTCAATTCATAGAAGGGTTACTAAACCAGTGTCTATATAAATTCCCATATGTTCGATCAATCATTTTAAAATATATAACTCCTATATAAGTTTATCATTTTCTAAAATGGTATATCTTTGGGGAAAGAATGGGGAAGGTTCAACCTCCCCTTATTTCTTTGGGTATATTGTCAAAATCTTCACTAGTTGCTTACCAAGCACAAACTAGCATTTCTATATTTAAAAATATGCTAGATACAATTTTAATTAAGTTTAGATTATCAACACAAACTAAATTTTCTAGATTTAAAAATATACTAGATACATTCAATCTTATTTACGTTTAGATCATGATGCAGGTAATTTTTAAATCTAGCATTTGATTATATGATAACATAATCTATCCCACATCAGAAAGAGGGAAGATTCCAAATTTTTTAGGATTTAAAAATATCCTAGATACATGATCTTATTTAAGTTTAGATCATGAGCATGAACTAGAACTATTCTATATTTAAAAATATGCTTACAAGATCTTATTTATGTTTAAACTTTAGATCATGATGCACGCAATTTTGAACTTGAACATTTGATTATTTGAGAAAAAAATCTATCCCACATCAGAAAGAGGGAAGATTCAAAATTTTCTTCGATTGCATTCCTTGCCTTCCTGTCTAAGAATGGCGTAATATGGATATTTGTGTTTTCTGTGTACAACGAAGTGAATTCCTTCTTGGGGTGTTGTCAAACTCTTAATTAATTGCTTACTAACCACAAACCAACATTTCTAGATTTACAAATATGTTATGTACACATGATATCACTTATGTTTAGATCATGATGTAGGCATATTTCAAAGAGCATTTGATTATATGTAATATAAATACATCCGATGTAGAAAGAGGAAAGATTTATGGTTTTTGAAGAATGTCTTAATATATGTCCATATTTGTGTTTTTTGCATGTACATCTAACTAAATTTATTATTGGGGTATTAATAAACTCTGAACATTAATTGCTTACCAATCTCACACCAACATTTCTATTTAAAAACATGTATGTATATATGGTCAAGTACTTATCTTTAGATCATTATGTACATGCATTTTTGAAAGAGCATTTGATTATATGAGAACATTTATTCCACTGCAGAAAGAGGAGATAAGTATTTTCCTGGAAGAATGGCTTAATATGGAGATTTGTTAACTTTCTACATACAAAAGTGAATTCATTTTGAGGGTATTATCTAACTCTGAACACTAACATTGGTTACACAATTTTTCTCTTATAAAAATATGCTAGATATGATCTTACTTTCTTTAAATCATGTAGGAAAATTTGAAAGAGCATTTGGTTATAATATGAGAACATATAAACCATAGAAGACAATTAAATATATGCAAAGAATGGCTTAATATGGAGAGTAACTATTTTGGAAGTTTGGGAACTTCTTGATGTAATTTTGGTTCAAAAAAAAATTCCGAAAACGTATAATAAAAAGAGAGCAACAATCTTAAATTTGTGGAACTCCAGTTGGGTGTGTTATTCTTACTCACATGCTTATGTTATTCTTGTTGATGTTTGAGCATGTTATTCTTTCTCATTGCTTATTTAATAAAGCTATATCTTTAAAATATTTGCTAATAAAGTATATGCTAATATGTGTTATTGGTTTTGCTTCTTATTGTTACAGTAATGTTTACATTCTTGGTATGTGTTATTGGTTTTTCTTCTTGTTGGTACAATGATGTTTACATTCTTGGAAAAAGAGCATGAATGTTTGAAGATGAAACTTGAACACCTTTGGTATGTCAATGTTGCTTGAAGAATGATTTGTTTTATTTATCTAAATATTATTTTAGAAATGTGTGTAAACTTTACTTTAAACATGTATATATTTTATTTAAAATGTTTAAATTTTAAATTTGAGTTCAATTTTATTTTTAGGTATGAAGAGAATTATGTTGGCTGAGTTTTGGAGTTAAATGCTTATTTCTTCTTAGTTTTTTGTTATTAGCTTAAAATGCCTTTGGAACTGATCTATTTGGTTGTGTAACTACTGCAACTATGTTTCTTTTAGTATATATATATATATATATAAAATGTTTTGGTATGTGGATCATGTTACATATTTTTCTAAATCCAGTTTATATTGTTTATGATGGTGAAAGGGTAATTCATGGTCTATATGAAGGTGCTGAAATTAAAAATGATTTAGTTATGTTTTATTGACTATTTTACATTTTGTTGTTATGTGTTTTTGCATAATTCTTTCTTTTGTGGAGATAAAATTTATTAAATAGTAAATTTATTTTGTTTCTAGCTTTATGGATTATCGATGTTTAAAAAGTTCATTTTCATGTACAATGTGTTTTTGCATAATCTGTATTTTGTGGAGAATTGTAAATTTATTTTTTGTTTAGTTTTATAGGACTATTAATGTTTAAAAATTTATTGTCATAAACCTGGAACTTTGGAAAAGTTTGTAGGTTTGGATATGTTAATAAATTTTTCATATATTATTTTAAAGTATATCAAAATTACTGAAAATCCAACATTATTTAGATTAACACAACTTAATCAACTTAGAATCAACGTTAAAGAAAAAATAGTATTTTGATCTAGATTTTAACACAATCTAATCAATTTCATCAAAATTAAAGATATATTACCATATTCTAATCCTATAAAAATTGAAAAACTTCATGTTCTATTTAGTTAAATATCATCAAATTTCGTTGAATATTTAACATAATTCCATTGAATATTTAATAGATGAAGTGTTAAAAACACAAGTGAAAATTTTCAAAGGGGTCTTAAGTTTAAAGTACATATAGATACGAAACAAATTTTAAATCACAACTAAATGTAAAATATAATTTGTTAAATGAAATTTATAAGTGAAATTTAACTTACATACTAATCATAAATCTATTGAAATTAAAAATAAAAAATATCTTTAAGTTTTTTATAATTTAAAAAAAAAAAATCGATACAAAAACTTAAATCATGAACATTACAATGGAATGTAATGAGATGGACTATTTTTAAAACATTGTGAGAAGTTTGAGGATATGTACATAGACATCAAGGAAGGGTGAACACCACTTTTTTGGGTTCCTTATATGTACATAGACATCAAGGTCCAATGTGAAGCTTTTTGTACCAATACAAATCAATATATGGATATTGAAATTACATTGGAATTATGAGATGAGCTATTCTTAAAACGTTGTGAGAAGTTCAAGGATATATAATTTATATGATACAAAGACAATAGAGTATGAATAATTTGAACTTAATTTATGTGATAAAATAAGAAGGTTGAGGGTGAAAAAAAAAAATTGTTTGGAGTACCCTATTTGTACATAGACATCAAGGTTCAATTTGAAGCTTTTTGTACAATACAAACCAATTTGGAAGTAGATATGGATATTGAATTTCAATACTCCCTTGAGGACGAAATTCCTATATTCATTTCTTTTAGTTATATTATAAAAAAGAGTGTCCATTCATTGTGTTTGTTGGCTAGAAGAAGTTTCATAAATGGAGAATTTCATTTCATGTCAGTATTTGGAGAGCAAGCAAATTTCATAAATCCATTTCAACTTTGAAATGAAAATTCCATTTCATTTCAACTTTGTCATTTGTTTTCATACATTTATTAGGAAACAAACTTACATGAATGAGTATAAAAGAGTGTTCAGAAGAATCTTCCCTCAAATAATAGGTTGAAATAGATAAAAGGAGGTTGGGGTAGAAAGGTTGATATATTACAATAGTTGATTGCAATGTGTGAAGTGTTTGTGGAGAGAGGAAGTTAAATATTACTTATGAAATTTTATTTCATAAAATAATTGGAGTGGACTTCCATTATGTAGGGTGGTAAAATTTCTACTAAAGAATAATTTGAAGCAAATTTGAAGGCAACTAAGATATCCCTAGTAGAAAAATTGATGGTCTCACAAGTTTCCCTAAAGTTCTTTGGATGACCTACGTCATCTTTTATGTTTCCTTTCCTCTTTCAAAGTCATGATAATTTTTATTGCTTATACTTTTTGAAAGGAGGGAAAATATTTGTGTCCCAATCCAATTTGCTTATCATAAAATATTGTTATTATTTTTTGTATTATATCACTAATTGGAACTACTTAGAACATATAACCCATTCTTTTAAACTCTTTTTGCATGAGTTTTTTTTTTTGTTTTCTCTCTTACCCAACTCATATTTGACAAAAAATGACCATGGACAACATTATAGTTTTTCAGGTTGTTGATCTACAAGATAAAATTGCAACTTCAATTTAGATATAGTTCAAGTATATTCCAAGTAATACATCAACAAACTACTTTTATAACATTGAATGTATGTAAAGGTAATAGATAGATCTAATCTTGCCCCAAATATATATAAAAATGTGTGTATATTTCTCGTACATTGTGTACTAGATGGAATACCTATATACTATGAATATAGACAGTCAAGTACATATATATGACATATACAAATGTTAAAATTGGCATTCTCACTTGGTTGTACTAGATCTATTTATTTGGAGCATGACTGTAAAATCCATAGCATGTTATCCCATCCCTTAAGTGGTCCGGAGGACATATGGGGACCCAAACATAAATTATAATTGAGATATAGATTTATATGTGTAAAATTGTGTTTAATAAAGAAGTACATGACAAAAATTTCATTAAAAACCACCTTACTTGAATGAACATGGTATTAAAAACCAAACAAGATCGAATTTGGGGCATGAATGGAAAATCCATAGCATGTTATCTCATCCCTTAAGTGGTTCATAGGACATATGGGAACCTCAATATTTAATAATTTTGAATTGACCAATTTAGATCTAGTTTTATGAACAAAATTGTAAATAAAGTTCGATAAGTTACAATTCAGATAAAAAATGTAGTTCCTTATTTGAATGGGCCATGAAAGTAAACTAAACAAGATGATTCTAGAATCCTACATATCCATAAATACGTGTACTTTCAATGCAAAATAAAAAATTCTAGATAGTATGTCACTTGTTTAAATAAATCGTAATGGTATGCCATCTTCAATTATTCGTTCATGATTGGCTTTTGACATTTTCCATTTTCTAATTTTTGTTTTTTTCCATTGAACCTCTATTAACTTTATGTGTGCTGCACATACCAAATTACTATATTAACAACTTATGACATCCAACTAATAGTCTTGAAAGTGAACATGACTATCATTTTGATGGGTTTCTATAATGACCCCTCTGTTACAACAACGAATAGCGATGTACAATAGGTAAAAAAAATAAAAATCAATAGGATATTAAAATCGTCACAACATAATTAATAGTTGCACACAATCAACACATCATCATAATAAACTACGACACAAACCAACACATCAAGATCAACCGAAGAAAAATACTAATAATGATCAACCATGTCACTAAATATTAAAAGAAATACCCGCCCAACCTATCATGCATGGTTAGGACCTCCAGGACACATAAGCAATGCTCAAGCCTAGGATTCATCTGATTGATTTTGACCACTTAAGGTCTCAAGGCTGGTGATTGTTTTGAGGAACAAGGTGTTATGAGGAAAATATCTATATGGATAGGGGTAAACCACAACAGACGGAAATGACTACAGAAATCAACTTGAATATCAGGTATTCTATATAAGGAAATATTCTAAAAAGACAAGATAAAGAGCCTACCTCATCCAGACATTCGATGAATTCCATTGTTGAGCATTGGAATCAAAGCAATACACCTGCAACTTGTCCTCAACAACCAAGAAACACAAGAATATGGTGATAATATATAAAGTTATCACATTCAATAGAATAATCCATCAACATTCATAACAAATACTCCCATGGAATAAAAATTCAAATATTTGCAAGATATTAATTGGACGAGAAAAAGAGTATTTATATTAAAATGTAATCAGCAGAAGTGAATGAATTACAAACTTTGATGTTGGCACGGTTCGGAACCGAGAAACTAATTCCATTCCATCTAGGCCTCCACCACTTCAATCCTCCATCAAAGGCAAGATCCTATAAGAGAGACAATGAGGTTCTCAATCAAGTAGGGAAGAGCTTCGGGGTTGAAAAATGTGTTCAGACTTAAAAGGACAAAGGGATTCAGACTCAATATGAAGTGAATAATTTCTCCAAAGTAAATTTTCTCTCAAAGTTGAATTATTCTCCTCTTTTCCATAGCTTAGATGTGGCCCATTTATAGCCTTCAAATGGAACTGAAGGGTCGATTCAGAATGTTTCCAGTATATGGAAGGTCAAGGATCATGGATCCCATGATGTGACCTGGAAACCCGACACTATTTTTTAATTTTGGGCACAAAACTCGATGTACATGGGTTGTAGTGTTGCAACCTATGTATATGCATGTTGTATAATAGTTAGGGTGTGTATATGTGGAAAAATATTTTTTTTAGCTCTGGGATTTGCAAAAAGGGACTTCAAGTCTGCATAGGAAAATGGAAAAAGGCCTTCTGAGCAACTTTGGATAGGGTGAGGCAAATATTGCTATAACAGATGCCCCCTAATGTGTGAGGTCAGAGGAGTATCTGCGATGGATGAAATACATTATAATACCCAGAAGTGGAGTAATGGAGACTCATCTGGATGAACTAGTTGCTCATGAGGATATTGCAATATGTACTAAATTTGCACACATGGTTGCCAATTTCAATTACACTGCATATCCATGTGAAAATACACCAATCAATTTTTTATGGCCATGAATAGGAAATAAAAATTTGGCTACATTCCAAAGGCTTTCATAGTCACAAACAAGGCCCAGTAAAACCAGTCTCAAAATCAATCTGAAGATATTTGTATACAATGGAGTACAATCTGATCCCCCATGATCACTGAAGTCACATAGGTATTGATCCAATGAGAGATAGAAACAACTTAGGAAAACTGCGAATATGAACTGATGTCTTCAAGTCTTGTACATGTTCCACCAAAGGTGAAAGTCTACATCATGTGAATAAAGGAGTTGAGGTTGAACATAATGAGAGTTCATTTTATTATCGGTCATTAAGGTATACCATTAAAAAACAATAGACAACCTACCAATAATGAAAGTAGGTATCAAGGCACCAAGTACATTCTTACAAGAGTGAATAAAGGTGTCAGCGTTGAACACTTGAATAATCCATCGATCATGAGACATTGATGTATTCCCAACTGTCGATGGTGAGAGAACCTGCCACTAATGACTGCAAGCATCTAGGTAATCATAGGACTCTAGGTCTCGTTTCCAGAATAGATGGGTTGAAGTCAATGGAAGGAGACCCACTGAAAGGAGAAAATTAAAGAATCTCTCAAAATTCAGCACAAGGTACAAAGCATAAGCTTGATGATTTGGAGGAAATTGGATGAAGAACATTTTCACGAACCAACGACCCTGTGCATATTTCACATGTGCCAAATGAAAGTGGTACACAAAAAAGATCCTCTAAATAGAAACCAATAAGGAAAATTTTTGACAAAGGCGAGGAAACCACCAATAAGGATAATAGCATCCAAGACATTGCACAAATCTCGATGTGTGAATATATTTATTGTCATTGAACATAAGGGAAACCACCCAGTCAATGACCAATGGTGAAATGTCGATTGTTAGGTTCAAGGTTACGTAGGACCAGGGTGCACAATAGGACTACAGTTTCATGTAATTCTGAGACATACTGAGGGTATGGCTGACATGCAAAGTCAAGAGTTCTAAGGAATGGACGACACAGGTTGATAGACATACTTTGAACGAGAGCATGAGACATATGGAATACTCTAGAAGCATAGAATCCATGATGAAAATTTGATATGAAGGAGGCATCAATCAAACTCTCCATAGGGACTAGATGAGTAACCAGTAGGGGGATCAAACTTTGCGTAACGAGCTCAGCTTCCTAAGGTCATGCTAAACCCAAAATTTTTATGAAAAGTGGACTAAAAAATTCTGTGTTATGTTCAAAGGAAACACGACTACTACCAATATAAGACAATATTGTTTTGTTTTTTCATAGTCAAATGAATGATATGATATACAGGAGGAAATGATTGTCGCAAGTAAGAAACTAGTGCCAACTATGGAACATATATATGCTCAATGAAAGGAGGTGCATGGGGGAGATGGACACTCGGGGGAATGTTTCCTCTTGGGTATAAAGTGTCAAGCTACAAAGGATATAAACAAGGCTCTACTTGGTTGATGATGCAAACTGTTGAGGTAATAGGCTTATAATGAAAAAGCGAGACCCGACAATAGGCTCAATATTGCAAGCAAGAGAATGAGATGGAATTACAACTTAATGCCAAAAAATGTCCTTTTTCGTAATCTTAGTCTACTTGCTTTGAAAAAGGGGTAAACTTGCACCAAATAGACGTCCTTTCTAATCTAATTTACGAGTGTGAAAGAGACATGTTCACTTGAAAATATTTTCTTTTTTTAAGAGAGTCGAAAAAGAGATTAAATCAAACTCATTAGGAGGTTTCTTGGCGGCATGACATGGGGGATCCCAAGGCTCCCATGCATGAGTTCTTTGAAAGTTAGACAACTTATGAACAACTAACACTAGATTGGGAAAAACCAGAGCTTTCCAAGTAGAGGGGGCTAAAATACTTGCAGAGGTTACCTTACTACAATATATAGAAGAATTCCCCTTTTCTGGAAGGGTGTAGAAGAAGGAATTTGATACCCCACAAGACCATCCCAATCGAAGGAAACTTATTGAAGACTTGGAGGGAGAGTACTCGAAGAGAGTAAAACTTGCCCAAGAGGTGCATGACTAGAAATGTTACTTACATGGTCAAAAGATGTTCCACTCCTCAAAATGAGAGAGGTGTTGGGTGAAGATTGCATCGACATGATTTTTGTGTCAATCAAAGGAGAAATAAAATGTTGGGAAACCAATGATGACTCTGAACCCGAAGGGTTATCAGACAAGGACTACACTTCTTCTACTACAATGGTAGTAGGCCACAAGCGAGTTAAATGGCGTCCTTTGCAAGGTCTACAAAGGAACTTGGGCTTACGCCCTAGATGTTGAGGTTTCTCAATCGTAGGAATTCCCCCCGCATCACTCACAATAGCTGAGGAAATGCTCCCGACGTGACTGGCAGAGGCTGGTGGTTCATCCCCCACATGATGCACAGAGTTTGGAGATGTGATGTCAGTATGACTCATGGTGACTAGATTTGTTCCCCCGGCATGAATTACAGCAGCTGGTTGTTGGTCTTCAACATGGCTTGCAGAGGTTGTCGACCAATCTCCAACGTGACTAGCAGAGGTTGGTGGTAGCGGTTAGTTGTGGCATTTGATCCCAAGGACCCTGGAAAGACTGGTTTTGAGAAATTGCAGACCAGGAAGGATTTTGGTCTAAACCCTGTCCCTGCCTGGCAGGGTAGTATACTCCTCTCAATTGATCCATAGAGTTTTTTAAAGGCATCATCACCGAAGAAGATGTCTGTGAAGAAATAAAGGTGTGACACAGGTTACTCATGTAAGGATATATATTTCCCCTAGATGAAGGGATTCCATGAAGGGGGTAGCCTGTACCATAGAACTAACTCCCTTCGTCTGAAATACTAGAGGATAGATGGAGGTCCGTCATGGAAAAAGTGTTCATAGGAACTAACATAGTAGACAAAGGATATATGGATGAGGTTTAATAAGTAGAATAACCACCCATTTGAGCACTTTCTCCTAGAAAAGTGAGGCTAGGATTGGATCCATAAGAAGGGAGATTCCAAAATTCCACTATGAGATTCAGTTGAGGGATATGACCCATAAAACGATGATATAGACAACGGAGCCATCGTTCCCTCAGATCCAAAACTAGGATTCATATAAGCAGGCGAGGGAGAGGATGGAAAGGGTGAAAGAATAGGCATATCAAGAGTAAAATGATTAGAGACCCAAGGTATTGATTGAGTATCATGATTATGTATACCATTATGAAACACAAACGGATTCGTCCCCATGAAATGAGTTAATGTCATGGGGGAGGTAGCGCTAAATGAGGGAGTCCAAGGGACTCCACTATCCATGATAATGAAAACTCATGACGCAATACAAAACTCCTAAGGTCAAATATTAGTCAAATATCACATAAAAATAAAATAAACAAAATGCCAATATGCACACAAACATGATAAAGTGGTGAAAAGGGGCCTCCTTCCCTAAAGTAGGTATTCCTCACCCAAGAGGGGCCTGAGACTCCCTGTAAAATATCAAAGGTATCATAATAATTAATAAGGGCCCTTGTGGGCATAACAACCAGTCGGTTAGATCCCTTCGAAGAGGTAATCCTCCATAAAGGATGTGTGTTGTTAGACCCTTATCTGACCTAGGGTACCCGTAGAATAACCCCTGCAAGTAAAATATGTGGTACTTATGTCAAGCAACTAAGAAACCATGATATAATCGATCTGCAAGAGAACAATCATAAGTCAGGTTTATCGTATGGACAAGGTAACAAAGCCCGAAACCTCGAAAGCACTGCCTCTCACAGAGGTAAAGGTAATAGCAAGATCCCCATATATGAATACATCCCCAGAAATATATCTGACGCTAAGAAGGTATTGGGGGGATATCCCCTCAACCAACTTCATGCGACTCCATGATTAACTCCGGTGTAAGTAGAGCCTCCTGATGTCACCAATTATACAATGGATTTCACCACTCCCTTAGTCAGACACATATATTGGTTTAATAGCCTTGGAGAAGTTTACTCACAAAATCCTTTTCCAAGGCCCTCAATCATCAGCTAGTTTGTGCACCCTAGAAAATAAAATCATTTCTAATCAATTTTAAATTATAGTGTTTCTTTTAGTGGCCTTGCTTACTCAAAAAGGTGTTGTCGTGAAACTAATTATGTTATGATTCAACAAGTAAAATAAATGAATATGAATAAAATGCAAAGTCCTAACTTCAATTCCCAATAAATGATAAGCTTTTCAAAATGCAATTTTCAATTTAGTTCTGCAATTCCAAATAAGATGCAATATTTCTATACATGTGCTAAGACCAATGATAAGGACCCAAAACATCAAATGCCAACAATGAAAAATTCTTAATATTTTTGTATTTGCAATATAAAAGATGAAAATGCAAGGACTGAACATCATCTTGATATAAAGATTCTACTATATGTAAACAGATACTGTTAGGTAGCTAGAGAGGTAGTAATGGGGGCCCAGAGGGCCCATAATGATAATAGTGGATACCATTCAATGTAAGGGGACTAGGTCCACTATATTATTAAATAAGACCCATTATGGTAGCTAGATATAATAAATGGATAGTTAGATACAATAAATGTAAGAGTACTTATTAGAAGATTCCTCCTCTAGAATGTTCTTAGGTGATGGTAGAATTATATACAAGGGTTCGATCAATGTAATGGGAAATGAAAAGAAATATTGTATTTGGAGCGGTAGCTCAATAGGAGGAAGCCCCCTCGAAGAGGCAAGTGAACATGATAGAATCCCTTCCATAATAGGATCCATTGTATGGTGTTTCCCTACCTCAAGGGTTTGGTAATAATAGAGTGTGGTTTCTTCTATCTTTCTCTGTGGATCTATTGTGTATTATGTATCTGTGGTGATTATATTTGCAGATCTATTCAGGTTCTTAACAAGTGAAGTTTTAAAATCTGCAATTTTTCAGGGTTTTTTCCGTGGATGGCGATGCAATTGTTTTTTTATTTCTGTAGCAGTTGGAGGTCAAATTTGCCCAAAAAAATTACAGATATGATTTCCTCTCACAATTTCACCCAATTTCAAAAACAAAATCAGCTGAAACAAAGTCTGGGAAGTGAAGTTATGAGCATTTTAAATTCAACAGTTTTTTCATGGTTTTTCTGGAAAACGCCGAGATTTTCTGCAGTAATTTATTGTTCTATTTTTTGGGTTTTTCTGTGACAGCAATGGGACTGTAGATTTCATAGGGTGCTAAAATGGCTATTTCTTCTCAAACCCTCAAAGAAATTATACATATTATTGAAGCATTCAAATCCCAATTCTGTGGCACACTGCATGACAGATTGCATGACCTTGCAGATGGCCTCAATGATAGTTTTCGTAGTATTCAAGATTCATTGGATATCATGTAGGAGAGATTTCTTATGGTGAACATCATGGATGAATATACTCAAGAAATATATTCTTGGTATGATTTTGAGGCCGATTGTGATGATTGGTATATGGATAGTTGTCATTTATGGGATGACAACCACTTCCATATTTTATTTGATGACTCTACTCCACCTTTTGTAGAGAACATCAATGTCCCACA
>JASDQU010504354.1:120257-132600 GCA_032191745.1 Picea mariana | reverse complement strand
TATGAATACATCAATCAAGTGCTCATCTGGAATATCGGTTACCTTTATATTCAATCTTTGGAAGTTCTCAATGTGCTCGGTAACTGAACCCTTTTGGTTCAGATTTATCAATTGGCTAAAGAAGGTATTGCTCCTTGTATCTTCATAGTGTGCTATCATTTCTTCCGTGAAAATTGTCCAAGTGATGAGTGATTTGCAAGAAAAAATCCATCGATACCATACAAATTGATTAGGCTCTAAATATAAAGAATCAATCCGTACCTTTTGTGTATGTGGCACATTATGGAGATCAAAGAATTGCACCATTTGAAGTATCCATGTGATTGGGTCCTTACCATCAAAATTCCTCATATCAATCTTAGGGATGTGGTTGGTCTTCAAACCAAAGTTGGAGTTTCTCCATTCTTGATTCACCTTCCTTATGTCCTCATCATGAATTTCATAGGATGCATTTTCACTTTCATGTGTCTTCTCTGTTACGAAATTTTTCAATACTTCCATGATCTCCCCTTTTAAACCATCTATATTAGTATCCAACTTAGCTTCCATTGAATCCATCTTAGTATCCAACTTAGATTCCATTGAATCCACCTTATTTTGTAGTTCATGTATGTCCCTATGCATTTCTTCACCTTCATCAAGAGTCCAAGTAGGATTTTTTGGAGGCCTATTTGGTGTAGAAGTTCTCTTTTTGTTTGGCATGTTGGCCAAGTATCACTTTTGAACCTTGATTTTGAGGTGGTTGTGCTAGACAATATCTCTTCTGTTGTATCTCCCAAGTTTTGGCCCTTCTGGGTATGAAACTTTATTTTATGTATTTCTCTAATATTTCTTCTCTGCAATGCCATAGGTCCGATCAAAATTGGATGTGCCAAGTGGAATTTACGGTAACTTCCCCACAACTTGCCGATTTTTTTCCTTTCCAGGAGATCTCACTTGTATAGTGTTCTCTAAAACTCACACCAGAAATACTATAGACTTTCCATGATCCAATGCAACCATTCCCACGCAATTTGGATACTCTAGGAAGATGTTATGATTGTTTTACCTAGAACACCTTCTTGAGACTAGTCAATAGGACTAGTCAAATACCCTATCTTACAAAGGGTGTATCTACAAATTTAAGATGACCCAGAAGCTAAAAATTTTACCACAAATACCTTACTAATTTATGTAAATATCCTCTAAAGCTTAGGGTATGAAATGTTACAGAAACTATTTTATAGAGAAAATTCCGCAATGACTCAATTCAGGATGATTCCAGAACTCTATCTTGTACAGGCTGTATCTCCGAAGGTATAAGGCATCAGGAGCTGAATTTTGAACCCAACGTACCTTGATCCGTCTACTAAATATCCTCAAAGCCGTTCCTTTTGAAACATTGTAGAAAAAGAGTTATATCTATAATTCCAAGGTGTCTCAGATGTAGCAGCGAAACTCCAAGACCTTGAGCTCTGATACCATATGTTAAGAACCAAATATCAATATAGCATAGAAAATCCTCAGAAAAAGTACTCAAAACCTTGAAAAAGAGAGAATTTTAGATAATAAGCCTCTTCGAGGGGGCAACCTCCTTTTACCCCACTTAAATGTTCAAGTACTAGANGTCCTAAAGCTGACATAAATAAAATAACATTACTAATATAATATGCCCCAATTAAGGGGTGATGAGCCAGTATTAGGGCTTAACAGTTTTTTAAAAAAATGGTCACTGGATGCATGTGGGAACCTTGGGATTCGATAGTGTTCCCTGCTTATGACTAAGATCTGAATCCCTGTCTTATTAATCCATAAACAGATTCCTAATACCCCTTTTAAATCACAAGGGACAGAGTGCTAGAGTCATCTTGTTTTCATTTTCTTGAATTTGTTGTTCCCAATGTCGTTGTGAACTCATAGTAACTTCTGGGTATTATAATGTATTTCAACCATCATAGATACTCCTCTGACCTCACACATTAGGGGGCATCTGTTATAGCAAGATTTGCCTCACCCTATGCAAAGTTGCTCAGAAGGCCTTTTTCCATTTCCCTATGTAGACTTGAAGTCCCTTTTTGCAAATCTCGGAGATAAAAACAATATTTTTCCACATATATGCGCCCTAATTATTATACAACATTTGTATATGCAAGTTGCACCACTACAACCTGCGTACATCGGGTTTTGTGCCCACAATTATAAAACAGTGTCGGGTTTCCATGTCACGTCACAAGATCCATGATCCTTGACCTTCCATATACTGGAAACGTTCTAACTCGACCCTTCAGTTCCATTTGAAGGCTATAAACGGGCCATATCTTAGCTATGGAAAATAGGAGAAGAATTCAACTTTGAGAGCAAAGTTACTCTGGAGAAATTATTCACTTCATATTGAGTTTGCATCCCTTTGTCCTTTTAAGTCTGAACACATTGTTCATCCCCCAAGATCTTCCCTACTTGATTGCGAACCTCATTGTCTCTCTTATATGAGCTTGCCTTTGGTGGAGGATTGAAGTGGTGAAGGCCCAACTAGAAGGGACTTAGTTTCTCGGTTCTAAATTGTGCTGACATGAAATTTTGTAATTCATTCTCTTCTGCTGATTACATTTTAATAGAAATCCTCTTTTCTTGTCCAATTAATATCATGAAAATATTTGAATTGTTATTCCATGGGCATATTTGTTATGAATGTTGATGCATTATGCTATTGAATGTGCTAACTTTATATATTATCACCATATGTTTGAGTTTCTTAGTTTTTGAGGACAAGTTGCAGGTGTATTTCTTTATGTCAAGTGCTCAACGGTGGACTTCATCGAACATATGGAGGAGGTAGGCTCTTTATCTTGTCTTGTTAGCATATTTGCTTATATAGAATACCTAAGATTAGAGTTTATTTCTGCATTCATTTCCATCTATTGTGGTTTACCCCTATCCCTAGAGAGATTTTTCTCGTAACATAATTGGTGACCATACTAGGGAGAGAATCTTCTTTTCGGGGTTTGGAGTGTTTTTCTTCTTTGATTGCTCTCGTTTATATTTATTTTCTTGTCGTCTGATTGCTTGACAGCCTCTGTTCATTTTGAGTCTGAGTGTCTTGGCCTTATCCTTAGCCTGCCAGTGTTTTAAGACATATACGCGGGTTTTTTTCCTGATAGTCACATACATACGTGTGTTGTTCTGCTACAAGAGACGTATATATGAGATTTTCTCCTGAACAGTCAGACGACATCATCCTTTTTTGCTTGGTTGCTGATTTTAGTGTTTGTTGGGTAAGTTTTGATGGTTTCTAAGTCTTCTTGGGTCTCTGTTATGACTGTTAAGTTCCTGTAGAATGATAGGAAACATTTTTTGGTTGAATTTTCAGGCAGTTCCTTTCTCATCATCCTTTTCATTGATTGTCCTTTCATCTTGGGATGGGTGTTTGCTTCTTGACATCCTACTTGTTTTGTCTCTGTTAATAACCTAAATAGATCTACAAATATAATCACCACAAATACGGAATACAGAATAGATCCACAGAGAAAGATAGAAGAAACCACACTCTATTATTACCAAACCCTTGAGGTAGGGAAACACCATGCAATGGATCCTATTATGGAAGGGATCCTATCATGTTCACTTGCCTCTTCGAGGGGGATTCCTCCTATTGAGCTACCGCTCCAAATACAATATTTCTCTTCATTTCTCATTACATTGCTTGAACCCCTTTATATAGTGCTACCATCACCTAATAACATTCTAAAGGAAGAATCTTCTAAAAGTAAAACCTTCTAAGAAGTACTCTTACATGTATTATATATAACTATCCATTTATTATATCTAGCTACCATAGTGGACCTTATTTAATAATATAGTGGACCTAGTCCCCTTACATTGAATGGTCTCCACTATTATCATTATGGGCCCTCTAGACCACCACTACTACCTCTCTAGCTACCTAACATTCCATCCCCCTTATGAAATCATTGTCCTCAACGCTTGATGTACAACCATATACCAGGGTCCCATGGATAATTGTGGACCATAATGTTGAAGAAGACTAGAGAACCAAGGTCCCATTGAGAAATCAATGCCACCATGTTGAAGTAGTCCAACTGCCATTGTAAACCAGGGTCTCATGTCCAAGTGATCATGTGAACTCCACATGGAAAATATTGGCACCCAATAACCAACTAAAAATGATGCTCCCAATACTGACACATATCATGTGGATCCAAATAAGAATATACATCCACATAGTGGGAAAGGGTCAACGATGAATCTGGAAGGAACAATACCATTGTAGAATATGAAGGCTAGACACTGGTGATCATAACTAGATCATGATGTGGGATATTGATGTTCTCTATAGAAGGTGGAGTAGAGTCATCAAATAAAATATGGAAGTGGTTGTCATCCCAAAAATGACATCTATCCATATACCAATCATCGCAATCGGCCTCAAAATCACACAAAGCATATATTTCTTAATTATATTCATCCCTAAGGTATGCCATAAGAAATCTCTCTTGCATTCTATCCAATGAGTCTTGAATACTACCAAAGCTATCATTGAGATCGTTTATGAGGCCATCTACAAAGTCATCCAATCTATCAAACAATTGGGCTTTGAATCCTTCAGTAATCTATAGAATTTCTTTGAGGGTTTGAGAATAAATAGTCATCTGAGCACCCTATGAAAATTTATGAACTCTGCAGTCCTGCCGTTGTCACGAAAAAACCCAAAAAAATAAAACAATAAATTACTGCAGAAAATCACGGCATTTTCTAGAAAAACCCTGAAAAACTATTGAATTTAAAATACTCATAACTTCCTTTCCTCGACTCCGTTTCGACTGATTTTTTTTTTGAAATTGGGTGAAATTGTGAGAGGAAATCAGATCGGTAATTTTTTTGGGAAAATTATGCCTTAATATTATACATAAATCTAAAAAAAAAAAAAAACAATCGCGTCGTTGTCCATGGAAAAAAACCCTGAAAATTGCAAATTTTAAAACTTCAATATCTTGACTTCCCGGACTCCATTTCAAACAATTTGTTTTTTCAAATTGGGTATTTTTATGAGAGGAACACAGATATACAACATGTTTCTGTAAATTTTTCATAGAAATATACCTAAATTTTCTAGAATGTCACAGCCCTCTTTTTTACTTCTCCGAAAAAAAAATCTACAAAAATAAAAAATATTTGCCCACAATGTCTGCCAAGGAAAGTGCTCTGATACCAATTGTTAAGAACCAAAGAATGAATAAAAAATATCAAAATAGATCCAAAGATATCTGAATACAATCACCACACAAGATATATGAAATGATATAGAAAACCACCACTTTATTATATCAAACCCTTAAGGTAGGGCAACACCATACAATGGATCCTATTATGGAAGGGATCCTCTCCTGTTCACTTGCCTCTTCGAGGGGGCATCCTCTTATTGAACTACAACTCACAATACAATAATTCTCTTCATATCCTATTACATTGCTTGAACCCCTTTATATAGTGCTACCATCACCTAAGAACATTCTAGAGGAATCGTCTAGAAGTATAACCTTCTAACAAGTCCTCTTACATTTATTATATCTAACTACCCCTTTATTATATATAACTGCCATAGTGGGCCTTATTTAATAATATAGTGGACCTAGTCCACCTTAGATTGAATGGCATCCACTATTATCACTATGGGCCCTCTGCCCCCCCCCACTGCCTCTCTAGCTACCTTACAGCCAAAGCGGTTAAACGCATAATTAAGTTTTCCCTTAAGTCATTAGCGGTTCCCTATCCCCGAGTTAGTAATGCCATGTCAGCGCTGTACAATGAAAATAGGTCGGCATTAGAAGTTTTCGCAGGAAAATATCAACAAAAATACAAAGCAACACTAGGTACAAAATCGAGGCCAACTTAAAAGAAACTTAGACAAAGAACGAAGTAGAATTACAAGACAAGAAGAAAAACATGCATTCAATTGCTGTGACCAGAATCCTTTTGTCAAAATTGCGAGAATTTATATATTAGATTTCCATAGGTCTTTGGTTACATACAATAGGCATTACCAATACCTTTTGGCCAATCGGCCCAATTACATTGAGAACACGAGAATTTTCACAGAAAAAGGGGGAAAATATCAAAATTCGGCACCACATTTGAGAATACAAAGTAGATTTTACCAATCATCCCTCTTTTGTGCATGGACCTTTGCCCCGGCTGCTCTACTCTCCCCAAGATGTTTTCATGTTCTGCTCTTCTGACACCCTTTGAGCTTCGCATAGCCGCACAATCGTGTCATGTGCTTCCCAAAGCTTTCGTTTGAGCTAGGTTGCATTACCCTCATGACTTTACGGTGTTGGAACCTCAGAATTATTTTCTACCAACTGTCGTCGTAATTCTCTATTCTCCTGGTAAAGTTCAGTTATGGAAAGTTGTCCCTGCTCCAGTTGTTGACGTCAGGATCTTGGATGTTTGAACCCCAGGTTTTTGTCCTTCTCTTTCGGTTCCCGCTTCCCCGACTTGTTGTTTCTACCAGTTCGAGCCAGATAGAAAGCATCAAGGACTCTTCTGCAGTTGATCGTACACATGATTCAATCAGGTTTTGGTGTTCTCTGACTTCCTTATTTTTCCTAGGCCTCCCTCGCCTACGCGGAATCTGCTGTGGAGGGAGCGTGCTCTCCAACCCGCGTCCTCCCAGTGTAGTTTCTTCCACTTCATTCTCTGCATGGAGTGACACTATAGTTTCCGCACGAAGGTAAGATTTTCCTTTGGAACCTCAGGAATACCTGCTACCAATAAGAACGAGTCCTAGACATGTTGGGGTTCAGGCCTGGCACTCCAACTACCCCTTAGACCCCATCTTGCATTTTGAGGAGATCCCATGGTGCAATAGAATATTTTCTTAAACGTCTGTGACTAGACAAAGGACCAAAACACAAAGTTCGATCCAATTGGGCTCACAAGATGAGCCACCACTAGTGCATATTATGTAGAACACATACAGAACGTTCATAATTTATAGTGGAGCAGAGTAGTGAGCCGAAATGTGCCAGGGAACACTAAATGCCTTGCAATGAGATGTTTTAAAGAATGATTGCATCACATCCATGTGACGGGTATAATCTGGGACGTATGAAATGAAACCGATAGGAGTTGCTGAGGATATGTGGTATGACCATCTTGATTTATTTTAAATTTTCCAGCCTCCATAATGAACTAATGATGGTTGTTTCTCTTACTGATGCAACTTTTGTATGAGCCACTTGCCTCGACCTGAAGCATTTAACGAATTCCCTTATAACAGTATCCAATATTTTTGGAACTTACTCGTACTTTCAGCACATGTTAGGCTCTAACATCCTTTCCCAACCCTAAGGGCCAACCGGCCACTGGCGTGACTTTAACTCTCATGTTTTTCGTACCTGATCCACCATGCTATGGAGCACGGATGTAACTCACCATAACTGAAGAGAAGTGGTGACGCTAACAGAGACAACGTAGGTAACCCAAAAGGTTGCACAAGATCACATAAGTATCAAACAATCAGGCTTAGCAAGCTCACATGTATGCATCACCCCGGTCTCCTCCTGCTCACGTTATTTATTTATCTTGTCTGGGAATAAAATTTCTAAATGATTTTTTTATTCCGATTGTAGGGAGGATCTCCCCGACTATCGAGCAAAATTGACTCCGTAACTTTGTCGAGGAATCTGAGAGAAACCGGTCTGAGAATCAGCTAGGCAATGAAGAGCATCAGACTTCCTGAGTTCGGCACCCCCGACAAATTTGTCGACTTGTGTGACATAGTCAAGTCGCATACCAGGCGGGATTCACTATGGGATGAAGAACTCACAAATATGACTGACTAAGTGCCAGGGCAAGTGCAACAATTTATGGACCATCTCATAAGAGCTCGAACTATGCTACAGCAGTTAAACTCCATTCTAGAAAAGTATCGAACGCATGCAATGGACATCAAAGGAATACATGCGGCTCCGATGGAACAGCATAAATTTCCATGGGCCCAAACCCTTGAAGATTTTTTTATCAGTTAGTCTGAGTATGACAGAAATCACCCTTTCAAGTGACATCTTGGGTTGACATTTAATGAAGCTGTTAGAAGATGATGCCAAGTGGCGAATTTTGTTTTTCTTAAACTGCACTTAACCTCTATTTTCAGTTGAATTTTATATTATAAATAAAGACATCGACCAATTAGTTAGAGGTCAATGGTTGTTGCAAGAACTCTTTCTTTCTAGTTGTTAAGAATTGTTCTGAAGCTACTATGAATTGAGAAGTCCTTCTGGACCAAAGACAAGTTATATTCATCAAATACATGTGATTGGACGTGGAGAAGAACTATTTCCTATCTCGTTTCATGAATGATGTTGTAATGAGTAAGAGCTATTTAATCTATTGTCAAGTTATCTGGTGCAATATTTTGTTGTTCTTTACTTTAATGATGAAGATGAATCATTGTGTTATCATGTGATGAATGATTATGGTAGATGAATTATTTTTCTTGGCATTATCTTATTATATATGTGTTTTCTTTCTGATAATTAGTTTCTGGGATACTAATTAGATGCTCACATGGTTAATATACTAGTACTAGGCATGTGGTATAGAATCGTTGTCTGCATGCTTGAGCAGTGGGTTATCCCAAGTTCAGCCTCTTCCCTAATAGTTATAACTTAATTATTTTTGTCACCAAGTTGGTTTATACCAGCTTACATCTCATATCAGTCCCACCCAAGAGAAAATACAAAAGATATAGTCTAAACTGAAGAAAGAGCCTTTACAAGAAAACATAAAGCCCGTCGATAAATTTGTCAGATCGCAAGATCTGGATAACCATTCCACCATTAAACGTTGTAGAGTCTAATTGGGCCTCGGTGGCAGGTTTGGTTCCTACTGTTGAATCAAGGATCTAGGACCCATCAACAAATCCATAAGAGAAACAAATAACCATGTACTATAACCGAATCACTTGCACGCAAGTGTCCTCAAAGAATTAGTCGATAACATGTACTCGCAAGAGTGGGATGTTACATACACCCCCTCTTGTTTTAAACTTCATCCCGATGTTGTAAAATATATTCAAATGTAGTAATAAAAGTATCTGACAATATCTATATGTCTAATCTATCAAACAAGTAAGGAAAATGTTGGCGCATATCATATGTGTCCTCCCTGGTAGCCGAGTGTGGGCTATAATTGTCCCATTGGACCTTGACCTGATTGACTGTTTGACGTCGTAGTTGTCGAATGAAATGGTCCAGAATGGTCCAGAGTGCACCCTCGTCTGACACGTGTAAGGAACTCATGTCAATCACATGTGTAAGATCACTAACATAATGTCTCAAAATAGATACATGAAAAACATCGTGCATACGCCTCAAGTACTCAAGCAAGGCTAGTCGATAGGCCACAGATCCTTTCCTTTCCAAGACTTCGAAAGGTCCCACAAACCTAGCAGAGAGTTTATCACCCTTTCCAAACACTATCAAACTCTTTTGTAGTTTCACCCGCAAGAAAACTCGGTTTCCAACTTCATAATTGCAGTCAACGCGATGTGCATCATGATAACTCTCCTGTCGATCTTGCACTTCTTTAATCCTTTTTCTTATCATTTGCATTTGTTATTCCATTTCTTGGATCACTTCTGGTCCCACCAGGACCCTATCCTCAATTCGATCCCAACTCAATGGTGTCTGACACGGTCGCCCATAAAGAAACTCAAACGGTTCCATCTTAATGGTACTTTGATAGTTGTTGTTGTATGCAAACTCTACCAGTGGCAAGAATTCTTCCCAACGTCTCTATTGGTCCATTACATACATATAGAACATATCTTCCAAAATTTGTTTTGTTCTTTTAGTCTGCCCATCTATCTCACGGTGATATGTCATACTAAATTTCAGTTGTGTCCCCAAAGCCTCTTGGAAACTAGTCCAAAATCGTCCTGTAAACATTGATCCTCGATCGGATATGATCCTTCTCGGTACACCATGTAATCTCACAATCTCGCTGACAAAAAACTCTAGCTATGTCTGGCACCTAATAAGTCATGCGTACAGGAATAAAATGTGCACTCTTCATCAGAGTGTCAACTACCACAAAAATCAAGTCGTGTCTCCTTGTCGACAATGGCAATCCAACTGTAAATTTCATCGAAATGAACTCCCATTTCGATTCTGGAATAACGTGTGGCTATAGTAATCCTGTCGAATGTCTATGTTCAACCTTCACTTGTTGACATTCTATACATCGCACCACGTAACTATGTATGCTTTCATTCCTTTCCATAAGAACAAAGGACTAATGCCTGCCCTCATCTTCGTGACTCCCGGATGAGCCGTGTACACTCCTCTATGAGCTTCGTTTAAGATCAAACTTCTCAATTCGTCGTTAGGAAGTACGTAAATCCTGTTATTATACCTCATCAATCTGTCATTGTCTAATTAATAACCTCCAAACTTTGGTACCATCATGGTGTCTTGTCCGATATTTTCCTTAACCTCTTTATACTAGTGATCGTTGATCTGTATAATTAGAATCTTTTCTCGAAGATTCATCTAAAGAGGTATCACCAAGAATATGTGTGGTATTCGACTCAATGCATCTACCACTCTGTTCACCATTCCTTTTATGTAAGTAATTTCAAAATCGTATTCGCTAAGTAATTATGCCCTATGCCTTTGTCGCATGTTCAAGTCACTTTGCGTAAATATGTGTTGCGATCCACAATGATATGTTCTTAGTTCAAATTTCCTTCCAATAAGATAGTGTCTCCACACTCTCAAGGAATAAACAATGGCCAATGACTCCAAATCATGTGTTGTACAATTCTCCTCATGCTTTCTTAATTTCCTTGAGATGTAAGTGATCACTCGACCGTCTTGCATCAAGACTCTGCCTAAGCCTTCCTTGGATGCGTCCATGCATACCAAGAATTCCTTGTCAATGTCGGGGACTTTTAGTATCGGCGATGTTTTCAAAAACTCCTTAAGCCTTTGAAATGATTCCGCGCATTTCTTGGTCCATAAAAACTTCTTGTTTTTCTTCTGCAATTCCCTGATCGGATTTGCTATTTTTGAAAAACCTTCAACAAATCATTGGCAATATCCTGCTAAACCCATAAATTTGCGTACTTCTTGTAAATTTCTTGTCATAAGCCATTCCATAATAGCCTCTACCTTCACTGGACCCATAATGATACCTTCATCAGATATAACGTGCCCCAAGTAATGAATCTTTGATTGGTAAAAAGAGCATTTCGACAGTTTCTCGTATATTTTTTTGTCTCGTAAACACTGTAGTACTAAGCTTAGATGTTCGTCATGTTCTTCCTTCGTCCGATAATATATCAGTATGTGATCAATGAATACTTGGAAAAACTTTTCCAAGTATCCGCAAAGCATCACATTCATCAAAATCATGAATACCCCCAGAGCGTTTGTTATTCTAAAACATAAAACAATAAATTTGTAGTGTCTGAACCTTGTCTTGAATGCAGTCTTAGGAATATCTTCCTCTTTAATTTGTAACTAGTGATACCCTAATCTTAAGTCGATATTTGAAAACATTGTCACACCTTTCATTTGATCAAACAAATTGCCTATTCTTGGCAACGAATACTGATTCTTGATCGTCACCTTGTTCAATTGACGGTAGTCAATACAAAGTCTCCATGACCCATCCTTCTTTCTTATGAAAATAACAAGCGCACCCCAAGGTGACACACTTGGACGTATAATTCCCAGGTCCAACAACTCCTTTATTTGCATTTTCAAATCCTGTAACTCAGGCATTGACATCCGATAAGATGCTCTTGCTATTATTTCAGTTCCAGGTTTCAAGTCGATTGTAAACTCCAACTCTCTTTCGGGTGGGAAGCCTGGTAACTCTTCCGGAAACACGTCAACAAAATTGTATACTACCAGATGGTTTTCTAATACTTCCACCTCACTCTTATCATTTAGCGCTAATATTGCATATAACTTACATCCCTTGTGCATGCTCTTTTGTAGCTGTAGGGTGTTGGAAGATTGGTTGTTGACATTGATGTCAACCCTAGTCATGGGTTTTGGACCGCAAGATTGATGAAGGTATTTGGACATGAAGGAAAATGCACATGCAGATACAACACCCATGGATGGATAGTACACATCATGTTGTTTCCGGTGGTATGTGGCATGTCATGTTGATCCTCGTGGTTGAGGAGAAATGAATTTTTCAAGATGACAAAGTGAATTGAAGAAGGAAGTACATGTAGGCCTTGAAGATAATTAAAGAAAAGAATTACAAAATAAGAAAGTGTCTGGTCGGACCTAAAGTTAAAAGAAAGTGACATAAATGATATAAATAA
>JASDQU010504354.1:105682-119187 GCA_032191745.1 Picea mariana | reverse complement strand
CATTTGGAAGATGTAGCTACCTTTGGAGGTCATTACTTCCCTTGAACAATAACTATTGATTATTTCTCATATATTGTGCATGGTGTATTGTGGGGTATTGGTGTAACTCTTATACTATTGTTCATTTCTCATTGGATATAGTTGAATGGTTTAAGTATAAGTTGAAAAAGGTTTTAAATTGTACTTGTTACTGATTCACCCCCCTCTCAGTATCAACACTCTCTGGGTTTCTTTTCTCCGGAGTGATCAACGCCGGATTTGATTGTTGTTACACAACCCTAATATGATAGTTTAAGTCATTCCTGAATTAATAATGGATGTCTCCTGTGCGTCATATCTTCTGAGCCTCCTGGGAATCATCTCTTCTGAGATTTTGGGATTATACTTGGATTCCAACTAGACCAATATCATTGATCTGTTGGGAATTCGATTCCTATCGCTTTCCCTTCTAAGCTTCGATTTAACGTTTCTTACTTCTGATCTATTTCATTTCTATTTCTACTGAGATTTTTAATAATTGTTTGTGTATTCATTCATGCACTGATCTTTAGTCGCTAACCCCAAGCTCTTAATTCTTTGTACTTTATTCCTTTTGTACATGGATTCTCTGCATGCTACCTCTCTTGATCTTTAGGTATATTCTTCTGCACCTTGTTTATAACAACTCATTATCACATCACAATGACATTGACTGTTTGACATAAATGACACTATGTCCAACAATATCCCCCTTTTTCATTGATGGAAACACACCAACTTCATTCACAAACTCCCCCTGTGATGATGCTTCTCTCCTCTGAAGTTACTCTCCCCCTTTGACATCAATGACAAATGGTTTCTCCTCTTATGATATGTCTATCTATATGTTGCTGACCACAATCTGAACTCAGGTAACTCCCCCTTCAATCATGCTCTGCCTATCTCAACTGAATGACTCCCCCTGTCAATCTTCTCTCTCTTCCTCTAAGTTTTCTTCCCCTTTATTTCTAAAAGGGTAGCTCTTCCTGACAAGGTCTCTCCTCTTGTTATCTCTATAGGATTCCATGTATACCATTATATACAACATATTGCTGCCACTGTGGATACTGTTGTCCTACTGGAACACTAGACAAATGTAGCTCATACTTTTCAAATGACCTTTGGACCTGTCCATTGCTTCTCATCGATCTCTAACCAGATGCATCCATCTTTATCCAAGATGCTTCTCTATTGTACACTGCTCTAAGGTCATCTGAGAGACTTTATACTTTGTTTTCCCTATGACTTGACTTACTGATCAAATGTAATCTATCCAACTAGTGTAGATATTAGTTGTCCAACCAACTCAAACACACATCAACCAACCAATATATCTTTCATATTTTATCTGTCACAACCATTGTCTCTGTATCAGACCATCTCCTCTTTTTCATGCATGTACGCATTCTGTCTTCTGCTAGCCTGAGTATGTACATGCCCTGTCTTACTACTGTTATTAGGTCTGTCACATTCACTATTCCTAAAATTTTCATTTTCCATTCTTTTCCCTTCATTTTCATACTTGTACTCAGCCTGTCTTCATCATCACCTCACTGCTACAGAACTATATTCATAGAAACCAGACCATAAAGATTTATTACACTTAGATATCTTCCATATCCATTCTCTCACAAAAGAGTCAATCATAGTTGTATTTATACTTTTTGACTCATTCCATTTCTTGCCCACATAGTAACTTCCATCTTGGGTTTGTCCACTTATAACCATTTTGAGACCAATGTATGATCATTTCACATAACTGGCTGAGAGAATACATATCCTTCACTGTTCCTTGGAAGATGAAGACCTATAACAAACTATGTCAGATCCTGCATAGAGATATACCTTCAAACCATGCTGCTTTCAAAGTTGCTAGTTTATCTATTTATTCATTTGTAATCCAATATTATCTTCATTTTCCTATTCTTTAATACTCATAGGGGTATCAACAAGAATACTCAAGTATTCCCTAAATCCTCCTTCTTTTCTTTTTGTTTATTTATAATTATTATTATTTTTTTTGTTTGAGGAGGAGTTTTGATAGATCATCAAAATAGTGTTTGAAAACCTCCAAGATCATCATCACTTAATTATTCTAGTTGATCTCCTATTGAAGGTTCATTATCATCATCACTTTTTTGTGCACCATAAGCTTCTTTATCCATGTTTTGAATTTTTTTTTTTTTTTTTTGCATTATCCATTTGTTGGGTAATGAATAATCTACTTGCATGACATTATCAAGTTATGTACTTGTGTCATATTTTTCTTTAGGAATTCTCCTTTATTGAGCTTGATTAATTTTATATGCAAGATTTTGATTTTCATATTCTTTATTTGAAGTTTTACCCACCTTTCTCCTACTATTAACTACATCAATTTCAAATGCAGTATATTCATCATCTTTCTTACTTGGTACTTCAAATTTCCTTTTCCATACTTTCTTATTGTGTTTGTTAGGGTTTCCTATCTTCAAGAATTGCATTGGTAATCTACATTCTTTGGTTTTATGGCCATAGTTGTTTTATTTTTGGCATTTAATATTGAAGTTTTTCAAAGGAGAAAATGAGTTATAGTTTCTCTTCTCAGTATTGTACATATTGTTCTTATATCTTTGGACATTTCTATGATTGTATTGTCCATAAGCTTTGCAGTGTACAACCTTATGTACAAAATTATTGCAAGAGTAACAATATCCAATAAATAGATATGGAGGGGGATTCCTTCTGGTGATTGTATTTTTCTTGTCGTCATTTATTCTAGTAGGAAGTTGTGATTTCTTTTTATGTGGAACAATTTTCGATGGAATCATCTTTTCTTTATTATATTCTTTTTTTAATGATCTTTTTAGAGCATCTGCATAACTTATTGGACTTTTGGATGATGTAGAGGTTGAGTCTTGGGTGTATCCCAACCCAATCTTGTTGTTTGGTGACCTCTGACTATTGATAATTTCATCTAATATGTTTGAACTATTTTCAAATTTTGATCTCTTCTTTTCTTTTTCAAATTCACCTTTTAGCAACTCAATTTAAACTTTTAGCTTCTTACATACTTGTTATCTATCATTTAGTTGTTTTAAAATGACTACTTCAATTTTGTTAGCTTCCAAGAGCTCATATTTTAAATCACTGATGATCTGTTCTAACTTTTTGATGGTTCTAGATGCATCTAGTTCTTTTGATTGACATGATTCTTCAAATTCTTGAAGTTGTTCCCTCAGTGATTTGTTCTTCTTTTTATACTTTCTTAGTTCCTCCAGAGCACTAATCAATTTTTCTTCTAGGTTTTCTTCTCCTTCAATTTTAGATCTTTATTCATCATCTACATATTTATTTACAGTGTTCATCCCCATAAATAAAAGCTCTAAATTTTCATCTTCACTCATGTCTGAAGAGCTCATGTATTCTTTGGAGTAGAAGTTTTTATTTTTCTTATAAAGTTTCTTCTTGTATTGGTTATTCTGATTGTGGGTTTCTTCATCGTTATCCTCATGTTTGGGATATGGACATTTGTTAGCAAAGTGTCCAATTCTGCCACAGTTGAAACATTTGAAAGGAAGCTTTACTTTATATTTTCCAAATCCTTTTTGGAGTTTCTTTATAAAGTTGGCCTCTTCTACATCTGATATGTCTGACTGATCTTCATGAGACATATAGTCCTTTTCATTATTTTCTTTAGATGCTTTAAAGGATGTTTCTTCTTTTGATGGTTTCTCAATCCCTGTTCTCATCTCATATGCTGTAAAGATTCCATGAAGTTGATCTACTATGAGTTGTTCGAGTTCTGTCCTATCTTCAATTGTAGAAAACTTGGCATCATACCTCATAGGTAATGACCTTAATGTTTTTTGTACAATCGGTTTATTAGTGAGTTCTTCTCATGTTGCTCTAATAGATTTTACTACCTCATCTACCCTATGGAAGTACTCAACTATGTTCTCTTCTTCTTTCATTTTCAGGTTTTCAAACTGAGTTCTATAGATTTGTAGTTTGGCTTCCTTGACTTTACTGTCTCCTTCATATACAACCTCCAATTTGTCCCATATTTCCTTAGTTGATTTACAATGCATAACCTTCACACATATAGAATTTGTCAACCATCCTATAATTTCACTAACTTCCCTTGAGTTATCATTGCGGATTTTATTTCCTACAACATCTGTGGGTGGAGAGGTTGGTGCAGTGTAACCATATACAATAGATTGCCAAGTATCAAAGCTAATAGCCAACATGTAGCTTTTCATTCTTATTTTCTAGAGAGCATAACCACCTCCACTGAAAAATGATGCTTTGTTTGAAGACATTCCTTCTTTCTGATCCGTTTCCTCAGGATCTACCTTCAAGTTTTTTAGACTGTACTGAAGGCACCTGCTCTGATACCAATTGTTGGAATGCTAAGAGGAGGGGGTGTGAATCAATATTACTCTTTTTCGACAATTAGCAGTTACTTTTATATTTTATTGATTACCATAATATATCAACAATGGATGTGTATGTAAAATCAATTATACAAATATATTTAATAGGAATTACAAGATTTTATAATGAATAGTGAAGAACACCAATCCTTTTTAGAGCACCAAATCTAGGAGACACATATCCCCTTCTTCAGGGCACCAACCTTAGGAAGCACCAACTCCCTTGTCTTTAGGTAACCAACCCTAGGAAGCATTGAAGCCCTTGTCTTTAGAGAACAAACCCTTGGAAGCACCAACTCCCTTTTCTTTAGAGCACCAACCCTAGGAAGCACTGACTCCCTTGTCTTTAGGGCATCAACCCTAGGAAGCACCAACTCCCTTATATTTCACTTTACTTAATAAAGGATATAAATCCTTCCATGCTCTTCCCTTCCACCCTCACTTTATAAGAATCATCAGTTCTCCTTCTTGTATTCTGCTTAAGTTTTGATCTTCTGATTTGGACTGTAGAGACTCTTTCTTCTCACCATACTTTCTTGTTTATATAATCTTCCAACTGGTGTGAGATATGAAGCATTGTGTCCCTTTGTTTGGACCATTGCACCTCTTCATTTAAATTAACAATAATATTTATTATTCAAACATTATTATGACTGCTTTTAATTTAGTGAGAGTTGTTTTCATAAATCAATCACAGGTATGGATCAATTTATTTTAACTCGATTCCATGCCTCTGCAAATATTCCAGGAATCGAATTCTACAGAGGCTCTTCCTACAAACCATTTACATGTGACCATCTTCGCAAAAACCATGGGCTTATTAAGTTAAGCAATGTTCCTATCTCCTCATGACTTATGTGTTTGTAACCCATGACCGGGGGCTAGAACCTAGTCCTCTGGTACTTCAGCCTTCGGGTGATTTCTCTCTCATCCAATATTCCGGAGTAGTTACCTCTCACAAGGATGGATCTAGTAGTTAGCATACTTCTCAGAACCAAATAAACAGTTTCTCTTTGATCCTTACACTATCCTTCCACTGCTTAATACAATGACTATGACTTAATAAAACATTGAGATAGACAACCATTTTCGGGACTTCGTCATTTCGAGACTCCGACCTTTGCACTCTTCCAATTCTCCTGTAGTGCATTTCACAAAAATACATATTATCTATTTACTCATAGATCAGATGGTTCTGTCTTAATATGTGGTTGAGTGGATGGTCCATGCAACCTCAACAAGATGTTTTCTTAATGGCCTTCTTATTGTTCACTTTTAGGATCTTGACTGTGAATCTTCCTTCTCGACGGATGGTCAGATATTACTTCGGAGCTTCGGTACTCTGAGACTCTGGGTTACTAGAAATCTGAGTAGTTGAATTCCTCTGGAGTGATTACCTACCGAATAAGTCATAAAGTGATGGTGACCACTTTTTCTAGGTTAACACCTCCGCTTACATTGTTCTTCTACTATGCTTTATCACTGGTTGATAATTCTCTCGAAGTAGATCAACGGTTAGTTTTACTCATGATTTACACTTACTCTATTCTTCCATCATACTTGATCAACGATCAAGAATGCTACCGAATCAGATCAACGATTAATGTTGACTTTGGCCTTTGGTGCTTCAAGCATTTTCTGGTGGTAGAACCCCCAAAGAGCATACTCCCAGACTGATGTAGCTGCTGAAGTCACTTATTGACATGGCACAGACCGAGTGGCTGCCATGTGTCACTTAGATTCATGAATTACGCATAAATGAAATGCCAACTGCACCTTGAGCTTTGTCATTATCTGATTGTGCCATGTGTCCTTACTGACATAGTCTTGCTTATGTGGATCTCTTGATGTGGCACATGTCCTCCCCCTAGATCTAAGGGTCTTCATTCATTTCAGGACGTCAGGGCTCTGGCCTTCGGGTGAACTCACAACCCATTTCTGTTAAAATGGTCAGCGCCAAAGTTGACCACTATCTTGATCCAATGGTCATCATGTATTCTCCAGCTCTGATGGTCCTCATTTACTTCGGGACTTCAGGGCTCTGGCCTGCGAGTGAACTCACAACCCATTTTCGTTGAAGTGGTTAGAGTTGAAGTTTGACCATTATCTTTATCCAATGACTGTGATCAATTCTAAATCAATGTTCCAGATTTATTTCGGTTTCGGGACTTTAGGACTTTGCTTTCTCCACTTCCCAATTCTCCCGAAGTGAGATTCCCCGAAGAGTAAATCTCAAGTAACTTGACTTCATCTAACTATCCTTCTTTAACCCAAAAGGATTAACACGATCCAACAATTATCGAGAATTCAGATATTCAGGATCTCTTGAATCTTTGATCCAACGACTGTGATCATTTTCTAGATCAATGGTCTATATTATTTCGGCCTTTGGGGATTTGTATTATTCATTCCCAATTCTCAATTCTCCCAAAGTGATATTCCCCGAATAAACCTCGAGAAACTTGAATTCATCTTAACGGTCCTTCGTTAACCCGAAAAGGCTTAAAACAATCCAATGACTGTCAGGAATTGGGATATTCAGGATCTTAGGGATTTGGCCTTGCTTATCCTATCCTTCTACTTTATATAGATTAGACGGTCAATATGACTCCCAAAATATTTCTCAGATCGGATGACTTATGTCCAATTCGGGACATTTGTGGCTTACACTGTCCTTCCACTAAACTTGATCCAAAGATTGAGATTTTTACCGAAGTGTTCCTTAGATCAGACGACATGAGTCTACTTCGGGAAATTTGTGGATTACACTGTCTTTCCACTAAACGCAATCCAATGGTCATGATATTTCCCAAAGTGTTCCTCAGATCGAACGACCCATGTCCACTTCAGGACTTTTTCCTTCGGGTAATCTTACCCTCTCTGGGCTTCTTTTCTCCGGAGTGGTCAGCACCAGAGTTTATTGTTGTTACGCAACTTTGATATGATGGTTTAAGTCATTCCTGAATTGATAATGGATGACTCTTGCGCTTCATCTTTTATGAGCCTCTTATGCGTCATCTCTTCTGAGCTTTTGGGCTTATACTTGGAGTCCAACTAGACCAAGATCGTTGATCTGTTGGGAATTTGATCCCTATCACGTTTCTATAATGCGCTTTCCTTTCTGAGCTTCGATTTAACATTTCTTGCTTCTGATATGTTTCATCGCTATTTCTCCCGATCTTTTTAATAACTGTTCATTCATTCATTCATGCATTGATCTTTAGTCGCTAACCCTGAGCTCTTAATTCCTTGTACTTTATTCCTTTTGTACATGGATTTTCTACATGCTACCTCTCCGCCACCTCTCCTGAGCTTTAGGTAGATTCCTTTACACCTTTTTTATAACAACTCATCATCACATCACAGTGATATCGATTGTTTGACATCAATGACACTATGTGCAACATTGCATATTCGCTGCATAAAAAGAAATACAGAGTGAATATTATAATTCTGATGAAGTCACTATATTTGTCCACGTTCTATATAGACATGCTCAATAGAGTGTTGATAACATAGAAAGTACCAATGAAAATTGACATGTTATTAAAGAATATCACTTTTATATAAGTGATGATTGGGCACACGATACACATTATGTACAACATTGTTTTGATAAATTTTATGATTCATTGAAAGAACATGGGATCGAATTCGATTGACATTGGATATGGTTAGATGGATGTGCAGGTCAGTTCAAATATTCATGATCATTCTATTGGTTGTGTCGTCTTCACAAGAAATAAAACATTACACATTGTTGGAATTTCTTTGAGATTGGTCATAGAAATGGAGAGCACGACTGTGCAAGGGTATGTGTAAAATGAACACTTCGAAGGTATCATATGAACCCTCATGCCAATCGATTTAAATATACTGATCAAGTTGTTGAATGGTGCAAAATGACACTAAGCCATGAAAATAATTCGTCAATGGATGTGCCTAGGTATGTGTATATATATGTTACACATGTACATGTGATATTTTTATTCACATGTTCAAATTTATATGATATTCAATCATGTTCTTGATAGAGTTCAAGTTAACAAGTTCTTGTCTTTAACATATATATATCTACATTTCATATGGATATTTAAACAAATTATTCTTGAACCGTGTGCATGTTTTTTGGGTATGTTGGAAACCAATATGTAAATAGATCAATCCCATATGAGGCCAGTACAATACATGGGACATGAAAATTACATTCAATGTGTTTGCATTTGATAGAAGAAATGAATCTTATTTTTGTTCAGTTTGCATAAAGGACACAAAATCCACAAAGATTTGTGAAAACAAAAATGTAGAATGTGTTAAAGCTTGGAGACACACCGAACTTAATACAAAAGGGAAAATGCCACTTGCAAGCTCATAGGAGATGGAATCAAATGAAACTGTAAGGTCAATTGATGGTGATAGAGTTTCTCATCTTGTTAGAGAAGGTAATTTATGTTTCAATTTTTCAAACATATTTGTTAAATATTTAAACAACTTATAGATGTACTTGTACCAAGGATATATAAAATTTATATATAGTAGATGAGTAATTCCATGTGCATGTGTGCTAATCTAATGAGAACTACTTGTTGGAACATATATCGAATTATTTGCAGGGGATGTCTTTGTCGTGGTTGCACTTGTAGACAACATTGAAAAATGTGAAATATTATTTGATGTGATGCACAAAAGGAAATATGAGGTTATTATAATATTTTGATGATAATGGTTTTATATATGAAAGAGGATCCATCGTATTGAAAGGCTATTTTTTTCAAAAAACTGTAACATCCTGCTCTTGCGAGCACATGTTATCGACTTATTCTTTGAGGACACTTGCGTGCAAGTGATCTGGTTATGTTACATGGTTATATATTTCTCTTATGGATTTTATGATGATGTTGATGGTTGTGATTTAAGGTTAATTGATATTGATATATATGTATTGACAGATGCTATTAACGAGTGTTTCCCTGAGTGTGCAGGACACTTGATATATTGTGGATGCCAATGGCATCAATGGACTTCCTTGGACTCTAGATTGATTCAGGAGGTGGATTAATTAATTTGAGTATTTCATTTATGCATATGTGACATGTGATTGATTATATTATGATGTTGTATATGGATCATTGAGAGTGTTTTGTTAATGAATGTAGGCTGATGAATGATTGCTAATCTAACTCACATAAGGAGTAAAGGGGCCATGCACATAGACCAAATATTGAAGGAGAGGTGTGGTAGAGTCCCTGACACATCCTACTAGCACTCCCGTTGTGGCTCGAATTGTAGGTTAATGATAACCTAGTTTGAGAGGTCCACAATGTCATGAGGGCAGACTAAGACAGTCACTCATGAAGATTCTACAGGGCACGCAATAAGGCAGGGTCCTTATTCCTTAGAATCCCTTTGTCTCTCAAAAGGTTGTTTGAATGGAGTGCTGACTTCAGGGGTTGGACAACTACCAAAACTAGTCAAAGAAGAGTGGCACCCTTGGAGCACATAGTGCATCTTGAAGGGCACATCGCATAAGTAACACTTGAGTCAATGAATTTAGGTGGACTAGAAAACCTTGAGTGAATAGTTAAACCTTGTAAAATATTAAAACATTGCCAAATTTAATTAATTAATTAAAGATTGGAATTATTAATTTTACATCCCCAAATGGAAGTCGAAGCCTATTCAAAATTTAGCCTAAGTCTAAGTTTGGGTAAGAAGACTAAAACTAGATTATAAATTAAATAAAAGGGGGTTGAAGTAAATCAAGTTAAGAATTAAAACGAGTGAAATTTTTTTTTTCCTAAAGATTTGATTTAAGGCACTTAAGTGTAAGAAAATATTAAAAGGGAGTTTTTAAAATAAGAAAGAAACAAAGATGAGAGAATGTGTATGCATATAAAGGAATGTAGAGTCTAGTCAACACTAGTCTAACTAGAGAAGAATCCTATTTTAACTCAACTTAGATTTAGTAAGGCATCGGTCATTATTTGGGAATAAGGGGAATAAAGAGACAACTAGGAGTGATTTAAGGAGCGTTTTTAGGAAAGGTGAGCGAAATTGATCTTAATTAAATAAAATGTGGAATTTCTTGTGCAACTTGGGGGAAAAGGGTGACAAGTGTAAGGGGGAAATTAATTCTAATTTATCTAATTAAAAAGTGAATTAATTGTGAAAGTGGGGTTGTATCATTAAGGAAGCTCCGATAGAGCAAATGAAAAAGATGGAAAAGGGGGACAGACTGGTTATGGGTAAAGTTATGTTGAAATTTTTTTGACTGGTTTTACTTGTGAGAGTTGGGATTCCCATCTTGAAAGAGAGTGGTGGCTCTATCTTATGAGGAAAGATGGGAGCTAGAGTACATTCTGTTTTTGTGTGCATGGCCCCTTTGCGGCTCGAGGGCTAAGGGGGAAGATGATTACCCCTAGCGTTGGCTAGGAGGTACCAGTGAAGTCTCTGTGATTAGCAAGATGGAGTAAGGAGGAGCACCTACAGTTGATGGACATCATATTCTTTCAATCTTCATTGTTCTGGTATTTTATTTTGAATTCATTAGTGTAGCAATATTGTTTTGTAGATAGAATGGTCGAGATTTAATTTTGAAACAATTGAATTTCTGAGTTAATTAATAATTTTTCTGAAGTCTTCGAAGCAATCTTGTTTAAATATCTTGATTTCTCTGTCATTTATTAATCTTAGAGTATGTTGTTAATTCCAATTTAAACATAGCTCCTAAATTTCAAAAATTGTATGTACATTTCAAGACGTTTTCGTTTAGAGAATTACTTCCATGTCTAAAAATCTTTGAATATGAAATTCGTGGTTGGACATCACATTTTATTGGTTCTAAAAATGACATTGTATTCTGTGGTTGATTAAAGAGACAACAATTAAGTTATATTTCCCTCTAAATGCATGCAATCAATCTAAAGTCTGGTAACTGTATCACTGCCAACTTTTAGACAAAATGGAAGGTGGAATTCTTGTGGCTGCAGAGTTAGACAAAACACTAATTGAAACGAATCTAATCTACAAATGGAGTGAAAAACTGAATTTTGGTGTGTTGTCAAATTTTCCCGCCTTTTAGAACCTCAACCCTTCTTGATCGCTTTGTATTATGAAGCTTTTCCCAAAATTTAGACTGGAAATCGACACCTTTGCTTCTATATCTATTTAAAATCACTTTTGAGGCTTGGAAGCTTGAAGTTTCCTTGATCACTACCTCATTAATGTAAGATCCCACTCTTGTGAGTACATGTTATCGACTTGTTCTTTGAGGATACTTGTGTGCAAGTGATCCGATTATAGTACATGGTTATTTGTTTTGCTTATGGATTTTATGATGATGTTGATGGTTGCAATTTATTTTCATTTGATATATATATGTATTGACATATGCTATTGACGAGTTTTCCCCGAGTGTGCAGGAAACTTGACAGATTGTGGATGTCGATGGAATCAATGGACCTCCTTGGACTCCGGATTGAGTCAGGGATTGGATTGTATTGGTTTGAGTATTTGATTTATGCATATGTGACATATGATCAATTATAGTATGATTTTATATATGGATCCTTGACAATGTTTCGTTGATGGATGCAGGTTGATGAATGCTTGCTAATCTGACTCACATAAGGAGTAAAGGGGCCATGCACATAGACCATATATTGAGGGAGAAGTGTGGAAGTGTCCCTGTCACATCCTACTAGAACTTCCACCGTGGCTTGAATTGTAGGTTAATGATTACCTAGTTCGAGAGGTCCACGACGCCGTGAGGGAAGACTGAGACAGTTGGTCATGAATATTTCTAAGGGGCGTGCAATAAGGTAGGGTCCTTATTCCTCAAAAACCCTTAGTCTCTTACAAGGTTGCCCGAATGGAGTGTTGACTCCAATTGTTGAACAACTATCAAAACTAGTCAAAGGCCCGTGACACCCTTGGAGCATGTAGTGCATCTTGAAGGGCACGTCACGTAAGTAACACTTGAGTCAATGACTCTAGGTGGCCTAGAAAACCTTGAGGGAATAATTAAACCTTGTAAAATATTTAAGCATTTCCGGATTTAATTAATTAATTAAGGCTTAAAATTATTATTTTTATATCCCCAAATGGAAATCTAAGCCTATTCAAAATTAAGCCTAAGTCTAAGTTTAGGTAAGAAGACTAAAACTAAATTATAAATTAAATAAAAAGGGGGACGAAGTAAATCAAGTTAAGAATTAAAAAGATTGAAATAATAGTCCTAAAGATTTGATTTAAGGCACTTATGGGTAAGAAAATATTAGAATAAAGTTTTTAAAATAAGAAAGAAACAAAGATGAGAGAATGTGTACGCATAGAAAGGAATCTAGAGTCTAGTTAACACTAGTCTAACTAGAGAAGAATCCTATTTTAACTCAACTCAGATTTAGTAAGGTGTCAATCATTAATTGGGAATAAGGGGAATAAAGAGACAACTAGGAGTGATTTAAGGAGTGCTTTTAGGAAAGGTGAGGGAAATCAAATTTAATTAACAATAAATTGAGGAATTTACTTGTGAGCTTGGGGAAAGGGTGACAAGTGTATGGGGGGAAATAATTCTAATTTATTTAATTAAAAATAAAATTGATTGTGCAATTGAGGATGTGTCATTAAGGAAACTCCTATAAATAAAATGGTCTAGAGGGAAAATGGATCACTCTGGTTATCGGTAAAGTTATGCTGCCAAATTATTTTTGACTAGTTTTACTTGTGAGAGTTGGGATACACAGCTTGAGATAGAGTGGAGGCTCTACCTTGCGAGACAATCTCGGAGCTAGATTATTTTATGGTTGTGTGTGTGACCCCTTTGCGGCTCGTGGGGATAAGGGGGAAGAAGAGTACTCTTAGCGTTGGCTGGGAGGTATCAGTGAAGTCTCCAAGATTAGCAAGTGGGAGGAAGGAAGGTGCAAAAACTTTCTGAAGATCACCTTCGGTTTCGTCACCTTCGATTACAGTATTCTTGTTGAGATTTGAATTTGTAATAAGATTAATGTGTATATTAGTTTTGAAATTACCGTAAACTGTATGGGATCTATGATATCGAATTTGTAAGTT
>JASDQU010504354.1:84752-101825 GCA_032191745.1 Picea mariana | reverse complement strand
AACAAAAACTATTAATTATTTCTCATATATTGTGCATGGTGTATTGTGGTGTATTGGTGTAACTCTTATACTATTGTTCATTGCTCATAGGATATAATTGAATGGTTTAAGTATAAGTTGAAAAATGTTCTTAAATTTTACTTGATACTGATTCACCCCCCTCTCAGTATCAACAATATTTTCTTGAAAAGATAAATTCTCTCAGTGTTTTTTGTATAATGTATATTATGTTGTGTATTTATTAATCTATGAGAATGTATTTGTAATGTGATTGTATGTTGGTTATTGGTTTGCATGTCATATTATTCATTTATTTTATGTTGTATCATGGATCTTGATTAATGCATGTGATTCTTTCATTCTTATTTTTGAATTAATTGTTATCAGAATTCGAAATCAATTTTGAAGTGATTTTTTGAGGTAGCGTGGCCAACCTGTGGGTGGTTGGGTATGTTACAAATTTGGAGACATTATTTGGTGTGTAGGAAACTTGAGTTAAAGACAGATCGTAGAGGATTGCAACATATTTTTTCTCAAAGTGATCTTAATGCTAGACAAAGATGGTGGTTAGAGCTCTTGAGTGAGTATGATTTTGACATAACTTACGTCAAGGATACTTTGAACAAAGTGGTTGATGTACTCAGTCGAAGACCATAGATATTCTTCGTAATTATTTTGAAGGTTGATTTGAGAGATCATATTTTAAGGGCTCAATATGAAGATGATTGGTGTAAGGAAGTTAGACTTTCCCTATGTGAGAAAAATAATTGCAAAATCAAGATGACGAGGAATTCCTATGATGATGATGGAATGATGAGATTCATGAGGAAAATGGTTGTGCTAGAAAGAGATGGGCTACATGAGCTCATTATGAAATAAGTTAATCGTTCCTTTTATATGGCCCACCTAGGTGTTCAAAAGATGTATGTTGATTTAAAGAAAAAATTATTTTCGATTGGCATGAGGAAGGATATATCTCTTTTTGTGGAAAAATGTTTGGAATGCCAACTAGTCAAGGAAGAGCACAATCATCTAGAAGGATTGTTGCAATTCTTTAACATTCCAGAGTCAAAATGGGAGGAGATATTTATGGATTTTATTTTTGAATTACCTAAAACGTTCAGGAGGCACGACTCAATCTTGGTGGTGGTGGATAAAGTTACTAAGAGTGCTCATTTTATACTTGTTAAAGACACTTACAAGGATCCTAAAATAGCACAAGTATTCATAAAAGAGATTGTTAGACTTCATGGTTTTCCTAAGAAAATCATATCTGATAGGGCATCTGTTTTCACAGGAAAATTTTGGACTAGTTTTCATGCAATTCTTCAAAATCAATTAAATTTTAGTATAGCTTATCATTCTGAAATAGATGGTCAAACGTGAATCAAGTTTTAGAATATATGCTATGCATGTATGTGATGGATCAACAAACTAAGTGGGAAGAATATCTTCCTCTCGTGGAATTTTCTTACAATAATAACTATCATCATTCTCTCAGTATGCCACCTTATGAGCTATTATATGGAAGACCTTGTAGAACACCCCTAAGTTGGGATAGATTGGAAGATAGAATCTTGGCAGGACCTAAAATTATTCAATAAAAGGAGGCACAATATAGACAAAAGAGCTATGTTGATATCCATAGAATGGACCATACTTATGAAGAAGGGGAATTTATTTTTTTTCGAGTAAAACCTCATAAAATATCCATTAGATTTGGAAAAGGATCTAAAATATCTCATCATTTTGTTGTGCCTTTTGAGATTTTAGAAAGGATTGTACCTATGGCTTATTGTCTTGCTCTGTCAAAAGTTATTCATTGTATGCATTATGTGTTTCATGTTTTTGTATTGCATAAATATGTTCATGATCCTTATCATATTTTGGATTGGAACCATTTGCAGGTAATATACAAGGGGGATCTCAAGGAAGAGTCAGTTCATATATTAGACCATCGCACTCAACAACTGTGACGTCGCATGGTGGACCAAGTAAAGGTATAATGGGAGTTGTATAGTCCTAGTTCCATTACATGTGAGGATGCATCTACTATGCATCTGGAACTTCCATTTTGTTTTAACTAAACTTTGGGCCAACTTTAATCCCAAGTGGGGGAGTATGTGTTATGGGATTTTAGCTCACAACTATATCACTAAGCATATAAGTAAGATCTACCTAGGATTATCCTAGTAACCCTAGACAAGAGTGGGAGAGATTTCCTATGGTTCTCCTACAAACAAGCACTAATATCACACACAAGGAGTTGGGAGGATGGAATACATTTTCCTAAAGGTTTTCCTTAGTGTATTCCTGGTTATTGTAGTCCTAAAGTTCCAGCTCCAGCTTCTACAACCTACTTCCTGCACACCAAAGACAAAACAATCCCATTCTACTTGTCCTCCTAGTGTTAAAATTCTAGATCTAGCTTGGATCTAACATGATCTATAACAATATAAACCAAATATAAATATTTATGTATCAAAGACAAACATTCATGGGGAAAACCAAATGATCTATTAATGAATTATAGAGAATACATATCAATTCATACCTCAAAATGATGAGCATGCATCATCATTTAGCCTCCTTTCTCCTTACATCTCCTTGCAACCGCTTGGTCAGGCTAGGATACTTGACTTTTGGTTGTGATGATTGATACCTCTATAGTTGGGAAACATGATGATGCTCTTCAATTATTCCTCTTCCTTTCCCAAGGATTTCCTCTGTTATATAGCTCTTGGAGTAGGCTTGGAAGAGGCCACTAGATACTCGAATGATGTGAGTTCCTAATCCTTTAAAACGCATATCCAACTCATACTCCATCTATCACCTTGTAACTCCTTAATTCTAAAAGTTTGGCAGTGCCTCACTTGACAAGCTACTAGTGTCCAATGAGGGCCTCGCTTATTTTCCACTAGGTGACCCTCGAGGATGTCAATAAGGGCTCAAAAAGGGTTCAATTCTTAGGAAAAATATGTATGCTTGTATGTTTGAGTATGATCTTGATCATTGTTGTGTGGAATAGATAGTTGATTATGATATAGATGATGAAACATGATTGTCATGATTATGTATGCTCAACCTTGTAATGAATGAGATATGGTAGGGAACTTGGTTACTTGCTAACATGGATGCTCGGATCTGAAATGACTATGGAATTCATGTACACATTTGGGTAAAATGAAATTAAGTTAATTCATTATGAATTTAACTTGATGACCTTAATCTATATAGTTATAATGTGTGTAGGTCTGTAGAAACAAGACCTTGCCAACAATATCATTGAATGGGTATGAGATCACAATCAATACCTTGAGGGAAATATGGAGTTTCAGGAAGAATAGACGAGAATACATGGAATTTATGGAAATGAGTCCCAAATCTATGGAATATCAAGATGTGGAGTCTTGGATATATGAGAAAAGTATTAGGGTGTAGAGTCCTAAAGCTTTGAAAGATCAAGACTTTGAGTCTTGGATCTATGCAATAGATTAGGGCATGGAGTCCTAAATCTACTTTGGCATGGAGTTCTAGGTATAAGGAAAGAGAGAAAATTCCTAATAAGTATGGAGAGGCACGCCATAAGGGTGTGGAATCCCTATTCTCCAGCAAACCATCACCACTCATGGGTTTAAATCAACCAGGTAAGAAAACCTAGGCTAAACCTTGGGTTAATTTAATTCTAAATTTACCCACTTTTGAGGGGCTCTTAACTTTAATATTTTTTAATAAAAAATATGACTTAATTAATTTTTTTAAATAATAATAATAAGAATTAATCTAAAAGTGACACATGGGAGTGATGAATATTAGGTTGATTAAATATTTAGTTAAAAAGGAAAAAATGTGGGAATGCCACCTCAGAGGGGTGGTGAATAATACAAAATTATTCAATTTTTAAAAAAGGGAATTAAATAATTAATTTTTCATGAGAGGGTGAGGTGTCACCTCTCTCAAGGCCTATAAATATCTAAGGACCTCATGTTATCAAGGGGGGGACAAATAAAAGTAACGAGATGCTGTCGAAATAATTTTGGAAACTCTAAAATTGATGTCCGGGTTAGCTTGGTCTGGTTGAGTAAGATCTGAGTGGTGTTGGAAGGTTGACTGGATTATATTATTCCCTTATCACTCTTCCTTAATTTTCCTATTATCTCTCTATTTTTGCTTCTGAGTATTGTTTATGAGTTCTTACATCTCGGGGGTTCCATGTAGAGAAGAAGTTCTCCATGGATAAGGTTGGGTGGTGAGTTGGTTGGCCTATTAAGTTGGAGAGTGGATCGCTACAAAGTTTGTATGCACTTGTTACGGTGAGAAAAACAATTGATTTCAGGTTGGAGCTACTGCAAAGAATTGATTAGTAAGTTTCAGGTAAAATTTTAGTTGTTTAACTTTGATATTTTATGTTATTTATAAATATGGAATGATTTCTATTTACACCAAGTTTTCCAGATAAAAATGTTAACATCTAGGTTAATTATTGAGTTATGTGCAGAAATTATTTAGCTAACATTTCAGGAATATGGATAGTTCTATGGCATTGTGGAAGAAATCTTATGCAGGGTTAAAGTAAAGGATATGTTGCTAAAGCTGAAAATTATTATCTTCTGTTTCTTCTATTTCTTCTCCTCTTTCTACAGATTCCTTCATAGAAGTGGAAGTTAAAAGAGGTCCTGCAAGAAGGTTCATAAAAATATCGTTATGGGATTAAATTATTTTTAATTATGTTGATTATAGAAATTATATTTAACATGCATATGTATTATAGTGTTGTTATTGAAGTTGTTGGTGACTAGAGGTGTTACTATGTGCCATATATTCGATTAGATGTAGAAACTGAGTTTAGAGAACCAATTTAGTTGTGGTTAAAATAAATCTAGTTTTGTTTCAATAAAAACATAGGGAGTATTCATACCCAAAGGACCTTTCACCCCCATTTTGAGTTCAGAATTCATGTTTTTATAAGCTAAATCATAAATCTGGGTGATTTACAGATTTTTCTTATGACCTGTGAAAATTGTATTATTGTTAGTTAAGAAAAGACATTAGTTATTATTTGTTCCCTGTATTCTATCTCTTCCTTTTTTGTTCCTCTTCTATTAAAAACACATTCTCTTTTTCTTTTTCTTTTTCTCCATTTTCTGGAAGCCGGAAGTTAAAGAACATGTGTTGTAGCAACTGGTGTTATAACATTGGTGTTACAGCAACATGATTTACAACACTGGTGTTGCAACAATTTTCTTTACAATACTGGTGTTGCAGCAACATGATCTAAACATTGTTGTTGCAGCAAAATGTGTTACAACACTAGTGTTGCAACAACGTACTTTACAACATTGGTGTTGTAGCATCGAGTGGTATAACATTGGTGTTGTAGAAACATGATTTATAGCACTATTGTTGCAACAACATGATTTACAACACAGGTGTTGCAACACCGATGTGCAACAACAAGAGTTAGAGTACTAGAGATGTAGTACTTATAGCTCTGGTGTTACAACAATGGGAGTTGCAACACTTATTTCACTTTACAATTAATATATTGAAATTGAAATGTTTTTGTTTGATGTTGTTAGATTAGGGCCAAAGATGCTCCTACATGATTATGGTTGTAGGTTTATTTTCATATGAAGTGTTTGGTTAAACACCTTAATGGTTGAAGTTTGTATGCATGTGAAGAATTTAATTAAAGGACGTTATGATGGAAGTTATGTAAGGAATTTAATTAAATGACGTTATGATGGAAGTTATGTAAGGAGTTTAATTAAAGGATGCTAAGGATTTTAGGATTTGTTTACATATAAAGTGTTTGCATAAATGCCTCAATGGTTATATCTTGCATGCATGCGAAGTGTTTGACGAAATGTCACAATTGTTGTAGTTTTCTACTCTTGATCTTGAAATCCTAGTTCTGTCCAAGCATATTTATGATGAATTTATCCACTCTTGAAGTTATATATTTTAATATCTAAGCTTAAGGTTGCAATTTGTTTTGTAATTATAATTATCATTATTTTACATATATACAATTGTCACTAAATTTGGTTTTAAAAAAACAATATTCAGATTTTGAGTTTAGTTTCTTAATGTCAAGATGGTTGGTAAGGTGGGACCTTACAAAACCTCTTATTGAAAATTCCCTTCTTCTTTTGATGCTTCGAAGATATCTTCTTCATTAAACTCTACTCCAGATGATAAATCAATATCTTTAAGGTTTGATGTAAAGTGGTAATCATTAACATCAATTTTTTTCATCAAATGTATAAATTCCCCTTTCAACTTTATATAAACTGGCCATGGCACTTGAGAACCCACTACAAGATTTTCACTATGACCATATTGACTGAAATCTTCATGTACATCCAGTGAAGGTTCTTAAAATCCTTCCTTAAACTCATTATGATCATTACTCTTAAATTGAGCATATGAGAGGTCAAAATTTCGCTCCCATGGAGCATGTGGTAGATAGTGTTGTTTTTGAATTGAGACATTAGGGTTCTCACTTTCAGTTTGAAGAACAAAACTGATGTAAAACAAAAATTCACATCTTTCATTAAAAAATTCTTTTAAATCCTTTCCTCCATTGTCTTGGAATAATATTGGGAATTTTAAGATATTAGTATTGGTTTCAGGAATATTTCTTTCAATGAATTGAGCTCGTTGCATTAACTCTTTCTAGATTCACTTTCCCTCTTTATTCAATACAAATCTTAGATTCATGGGAAAGGAATTTTCATAACAACTAAAAATGATGACATCATCTAGAAATGTGTCTTGAGGAATCTCATGAAGGGATTTCAAAAATCTAAAAGTGAAATCTTTGGTTGTCCCTTCCTCATTCATCTGGATTTCAACCAACTTCAAGAAAATAACATATGGATCTTTCCTTGGGAAATATTTCTCAACAAATAAAATTTCTAATACATCCCAACTATTGATTGTTTTGGGAAGAAATGAATAAAACCATTCACTAGTGTTTCATTTTAGAGTTAAGATAAACAATATGCATGCAACATCATCTTTATCCACATTATAAATATCACAAGCACTATCAAACTTAACCAAATTCTTCTATGTGTATTCTGAGGTATTTTCAAAGAACATGGGAAACTTTTCCATGGAAATATTTGGCAAGGGATGAACTTATCCTTGAAAATTGAGTGGATCTATGTGCAACCATTTCTTTCTTTGTGCACCTTCTCCCTTTATTGTAACTTGAACATTTTTTTTGGGCTTGGTGGGGAAGGAAAAATTTAATCACAACATGAAAGAAACTATTCGGTTGAGTCGACATATAGATCTTCTTTAAATTCCAAAATCATTTTAGCAGATTTTCTTGGGAATATTTCTTCAAAGAATAGATTTTTAATGATGGAGTTGCCAGGGAGCTCATCCTCCCAATTCTTGGATGGTTCTTTGGTTCTGTATATATTCGCATAATTGGATTTTGCTTGAAACTTGAATAACATGTCTTCAAGGCCATTTGATTCTCCTTGAAGAAGGTTTTCAAGAACCTAGTTCATCTTAAGACAATCTGCCAGATATTTTTCCAAGACTTGACTAGACAACTTCTAGTTTTCCAATAATACCCAATTCTAAAAAGTATCAAATTTCTTGAAAATTAATCATTCTAATTTTTGGTCTGAGAAACCAACCTTTTGTTTGTCCCCAGCATGGTCATGAAAAATGTTGATATAAAATATTCTTTTACGTCCTTTAAGATAACATCATGAAGATAAAATCTCATTGCATTTTTAGAGAGGTGGTACTCCTCTTTGATATAATAAAAAATTCATAGAGAATGCTTTAAGAAAAAAAATATCCACATCTAAAGAGTGCTTGAGAAAGTACCAAGCCTATTCTTGAATCAAATATTCACATGCAGAGAATACCTGATAAAGGACCATGAATCTCGTAAAATTCACAATATAATACATCATTGTAAACCATAAAGTGAGAAATTTTAAAGGAATGTGTTTCCATTGTAGCATCATCAAAATAGAACACAACATCTAACATAATAAGAAATATAGACCACACTTACAAAGAAATTAACATGATCATTCAATTAAAAACCAAATAGTTTTTGATAGACATGCAGTTGAAATCTCATGCTTAGAACTCAAAGTCTAAGAAATCATTAATGTAATTTCTTGAATAGTTCTCTAGGAACCTCAAAAATGATATATCTTTGTAAAAGTCTACAAAATTGAAAGTAAAAGCATTTTTCCTAAACGGATTGTGATGGATCTCCTGTGGACCAATGAATGAAAATACTTGGAAGAAAAGAGAAAACATGGTTAGTAATTGACCTTTGGTATTCACAAATCATGAACAAATAAAGGTTGGATTATTGCTAACTGATAAGTACAGGAGGAAAAGAGATTAGTGAATTGCCTACTTGACTCACAATGACGGAAAGACCATCCTTTCAAATGCATTTCACATCTTCGTTTATAATCTTCTTGGAGTTTATTTTCAGTTAGGGTTTTCCCCTTTTGCGCAATGAATTCAAATCCCCTAGGTAAATATGAAATATGATATTTGTGCCACCATATGGGACCTACTTTAGAATTTTATGAATTTCTTTTAATAAATGATTTTCCAAAAAATAATTTGTTTTCAATCCCAAAAATAGCCTCGATTGTAATTTAATTTTTAGATCGTGATAACTATCATTTCAACCATGGAAACCACTTCCAAAGTGTTATTCATGTCTATGGATTTCCAACGAGCTCTCATTTTTTAAAATCATAGGTCAGGATCAAACATTATGACCTCCAGAAGATGGAGACTCAACAATTGTTGATCTATCCACGTGAATTCTGAGCCTTTGATTTGCAAATTCGAATTATCTATCCCACATGCATTGTTGGAGGGTACTCATGACATATTTATAAAGAAATTCCATCTATGTATTATTTGTATATGAAGTAGAGAGAGCCATGGAACTTTGTGTGGCTTGTGTACAATGTATCTTTTGATGGCCACCTCATCACCCAATGATCATACCAAGGCACTACCCAATTATCTTTGTAATGAACCAAATGGTTAATTTATCATAACAGAATAGAAGTACACACCATGTACACAATGTGAGTGTGGAGCACAACTCCAACATAGATAAGTTACAAAATAACTCCTTAAACAATAACAGAACCTCCTCCACATAACCAAATACATTCATACATCACAATTCACATGTATCCAATAATGAATACAAGATCTCTATATATACCTATTCACACTTGCACATGAGGCCCATTTACTATTAGGATGACCCTATTACATATATATTTACACATTAAATGTACATTTAGGCCCTATATATTCCCCACCTTGGGGTCATATCATATGCATTTAGCCCTATATATGATCCCCTTGGGTCATAACATAGTACCCTCCAAAAATATTTGTCCTCAAGGATTTGTAATTAAAGGCTTCACATGTGATGAAGCCAAGTAATATGATTTTCTTATGTTCATTATTTCATCCTTTCATTGATGATGATCCATCTGTTGGCCCTTGACCAAGTTTTGGGGCTTCTTGGTCATGTTTTACCTATTTTTGGGACTTCAACAAGATCTCGAAGGCAGAGCACAAGACGAAGCAGAGATCGCGGGATCTCGACCCCTTTTTAGGGATTTTTGGGTTTTGGTTTTATGTAACAGGTATGGGAATGTCGTCCCATGGGTTTACCCATGTTTAGGCCCAATTTTTTAATATATAAATAAAGTAGCTAGGCGATGTAAGTAGAAGTGCTAGGTGCTAAGTGAAAAAGTTCGATCTATGTGATTGAAGGACTGTAAGTGCTATGTGCATGCTGTGTGAAACTTGCAAGGCTGAGTGAAAGAAAGTGTAAGAGATTGAGAATAGGCTTAGTGTTGTAACCTATCCTGGGGAAGGAGGATCTAGCAAGGTGTGCAGATCTCCTGTCCTTGCGGAGTAGGGTTTTTGTGGCTCTGTGCATGTAACTGATTGAAGAAGCTAATAAAGAAAACGAAGAGTTGGTGGTTGTAGCCCCATAGTGGGGGTGAACCATGTACATGTTGTTTTTCTCTTCTTTGTGTGATTTATTGATGTTTTTATATGTTAACTTTCTTAGTGCTTTGATATAGATGAACGGTGGATAGATATGTTAATGATATGTGCTTAATAGTATGGATGAATACTAGATCTGGCCTATGTGGATGTGCTTAGTGTTTGAATATAGTAGATCTAGTTGAATACTGTAATGCTCTGTAATTAGGATTTAACTGCACTGTAAACTAAGACTGGATATTGATGAACTATAACTGCTAAGTTCCCTGTTAAAGTGTTACAGTCATAGATTTGTGTCCCAACTAAGGTTGCAGACATTGGAGTCCTACAACCACCCCTACCTCTACCTCGGGTGAGACTTCATCTGCTTCGCAGGCGTTGCCAAAAGGGTCGGTAGTTAGGGTTTTGTTGGTGCATTGTTGTAGCGTTGAACCCTGGGTCTGCCCCTTTGCGAAAAAATGGTTCTGTTGTCGGGACTGAAACTGTAATTGTTGGGAACTAAGGAAGAATAAGCTTTGTGCAAATATCTGAACTTAAACTGTGATTGTTGGGAACTGAGGAAGAAGAATCTTTTTGCCAAGATCCAACCAGAAGATCTGAAAGCTCTATGCATAGACTTGTTTCCCTAGTGCGCAACATTCCACTTGATTTGTGAAGCTCCGTGCCAAAAAGAAGGGTTGGATCTAAAGAAAAGAGGTAAGATCTGAGAGCTTTGTGCTCTGAGAAAGGTAAAAGTGAGAATTTTTTTAAAGAGGTAATATTTGAAAGCTTTGTGCTCTGATAAAGGTAGAGTAGTGAAAAAAGTTTCTGAAAGCTTTGTGCTCTGATAAAGGTAAGAATAGTGAAAATTTTTAGATCTCGAAGCTTTGTGCTCTGCTGAAGATAAGATTAGTGGAAATTTTTGTTTCAAGAATATGGATCTAGGTATGTTTGATAAATTTTATCCTAGCTTGAAAACTAGGGCACTGATAGATGAAAGAAGATTTGATATGAGTAGATCTGATAAGAATAGTGAAAGATATGTTATACCTATGCATAGAGAGAATGTTTGGACTAACAAATGGATGCAGGATCCTAGAAATAATTTTTTTGCAGGTTAGCTACTATGATCCTAGTGTGCAGTACAGGAAAGGTTGGGGATCATTTAAAAGAAAACAACAATTAACCCTTTGTTACAGTTGCAGAAGACCAAGACATCTGGCTAAGGAATGCCCTGGTAGCATATCTAGTTGTCTTTGTTGTAGAGCTATGGGACATGAAGTATTAGATTGCCCTAGAATGATTGCTAAGGTTGAAAGAATGAATATGAACCAAGAAAACCCTAAGGCAGATCCAGAAACTGAGATTATGGCAGAATCCCAGAAACAATCAGAGAAAGTATTGCTACAGATGAAAGAAACCTTGAATGACCACCGACATATCAGCTTATCATAGATATTCAAGGAAAAAGAGTGCATTGAAGCAAGAATACGAGACTTCGACATTGACTATGTTCTGAATGAGGAAACACGGACAAATATTATGAAAGAAAGAACTTGGGAAGCTATAGGAAAACCTACTATGATTCCTTCATTGAGACGAATAGGATCATTCAGAGGAAAACTGATAACCCTGTGTGGAAATCTCACTTAGACATCTATGAATACTCATGGAACTTCGACAAAGGAAGATTTTGGGATTGTTAAATTTATCGAGCACAACGCTCCATTTGCTATATTACTAGGAAAACCTTGGATTGAAAGAGATCAAGCCATAAGGAAGGAAGAATAAGTCTTAGAGAAGAAGAAGAAAGAGTTGAAATATTTCATGACTAGGAGGATCTCACAGCTGATTGAAGAACAAGGGAATAGATCAAAGATATTTAACACCAGAGACTTGGATGTCGAAGTTGCAAGAACACAAGAAGACTCATAGAATATTGAAATACCTACCCCAGATAGAGAAGAAGTATTACCCTTGAATCCTAGGAAAGAATATCAACAACGTGAAGTTACTATGCCAAAAGAAGACAATAATTCGAATGGAAAAAGGAATAACGAGATGAAGATCATTGGAAATAAGGCTAGAAAACTAAATAAGAAGATAACTAAGATTGAAAAATTACAGAAGGTTCTAGAGGGAACTTCGCAGAAGGAAAATTTGCAAAATTGGAACTTCGTCGGGATATCAGAACGACGTCACATGGTACTTCACCATAGCGAATAAATATAGTCGTTGGGAATAGTATAACCATTAGACCGATGCCTCGAATGGGTAGAAAGGCATTTATGTTCAGACAACTCGCCATCATACCGCTGGGATCGCACTGGAACGGACAGAACTGAGTTAATGGAGGCTTCTTTCCCGTTGGAGGGATCAGTTGCCTCATTATCTATTTATTTCATCGAGCCTTGCACTGAGAACACTTTTTCTATCCGTGAATCTGAACCCACAGATTAGTTGATTCTGCATAGTGACCATCGCGCTATCACCATCTGTCCCGTTGCATTGACTAGTTACTCTACAAACCCGAGATATTCAACCACGAGCGTGCATGTCGAATGACTCATCTCTGCAGAGAAATTTTTTGAAGAAGTTCTCATTAACCTCATGACTGAAAGAGTAATGTTTGAAAGAGTAATGTCTGTAAGTATTCAAGCATCGTCGATGAGAGGAGTGCAAGCCTCTCTGTTGACTACTCATGGATCCGGGCCATCCTGACCAACAACAGAGAAGAGAACCAAGCACAGAGATGACCTAACAAATGCGAAGCTGATCTCAACCATATTTCCTGACTATATCCCGCCTTTGGCCAGCATGGTGAGTCAAGATAGTGTGCCAAGAGATTTTGAGTACACCATGGTTACTACGTACCTTCTGAAGGGGATACGCGCAGTGAAAGCACAGCAAGACAAGAATGCAGCGTTGAATTTCAGCGACTTTAACCTCGGATATTGCAAGAACCATAGCATGCTCTCCTCATACAAATACTTGACCAAGACAAAGGGGAAGAATTTGAAGATAATCCCCCATCCGTGGATGATGAACCTCATGCAGTCCACTCTGCTGAATGTAATGAAAATCCCACACTTCGGAAGGCACCAAGAAATTAACGCCTGTGTCAAGCTACTACTTTCATGTTACCATGGAGGCTACTTATGGATAGACCGTCGTATCACAGTCAATCTAACACTGATCCATAGGATCACATGATTGAGTATGCAAGGACCTAATCCGCAAGACTTCTATCAAAGAAAAGCCACAGATCATGCACTAGCACAAAAGATCAAGGATACATATGGAGATGTTGAGAAGTGGATGTGAGGCTACAAGGTAGCTTCCATCCAGAATGGCACAGTGCGCCTAGCATGCCAATTAATCGCAGGGAAGCTAGTAAGGAAGAATCGACCCATGCAAGTCACAGGATTTGCCGTTGACCTTGCAGGGAAGTGTGTGGAAGGTATATAGATGAACTAGGTGAAGTACCTAGTTAATCAACTAGAATTAGACTTTCACGAAGCACATGATCAGGGCTATGAATTCCATTTTAGCTGGATCCTAATCCTCATCTCGTTTGTTGCTTGGGAAATTCTGGAAGGTGCAACCTTCTCGGATATCGAGCCACTCGAGCCACTTGCTGTGACGTTTACCATGCTCTGGTACTCGAGCGATATGAGTAAGAAGTGGCAGTTGAATGCAGTTTTTCATACATATTACCTCCAACTAAAGAGAGCCATCAAAGTTGAACCTCGCATGAATCCAAACACCCTACAGAGGTTCCAACCCCTAATGAAGTTTCACGCATATCGACACTTTATCTACATTATAGCGTGAGAAGATGAACATAAGGAGCATTTTCAGTCATACTACAAGCTCACAGAAGAGGACCTTGAGGATATCACTAAGGACTGGTTGGTAGACCTCCTTATTCCCGTAGACCCTGCAGAGATGTTCGACCCTGATAGCCCAGATACCACGTAAAAAGAACATGATACACTTGGACCCAGCAAAAGGAATAAGAATGAAGAGGTCCAAGACTTAAGCAGCGCCTCGAGCAATATTTCTTCAGCATCACCTGGCCGAGGGGGTGATGGTGAGTGGAAGAAATAAATGGCAAAGAAGATGAGAAAAATCAAGGCGAAGTAACACCGCCTAGAGATGAGGCTGATCCCCTAAAGAAAAGGAAGGTTTCTCCCCCGAAACCCTCTTCCCATAATAAATCCAGAGCCACCGTGACTAAGATGCAGACTATACTCACTACCGATGATTTTGAATTCATCATAGCAGCCCTAAACTATGCCTCGTAGGAAATCATAGAGAAACAAGAAGCCAAGCAGGAGGAAATGTACGACATAATTGAGGTTGAACTCTGACGGGTACAACAGGCCCTTCAATCCAATCACGTAATGTCAATTTCACCCCTGTCGTCGGGAGAACCAAAGTTGGGAGATGAGCCAGCCCAACTTCGTCGAATAGCTAATGCGACTGAAGCTCACCTTCATTACACACAAGAAGAAACAGTGTTGATGCTGAGAGGGGGGTGAATCAATATCAAGTACAATTTAAAACCTTTTTCAACTTATACTTAAACCATTCAATTATATACAATGAGAAATGAACAATAGTATAAGAGTTACACCAATACACCACAATACAACGTGCACAATATATGAGAAATAATCAATAGTTATTGTTCAAGGGAAGTAATGACTTCCAGAGGTAGCTACAACTTCCAAATGTAAAGGGAGAGATAAACCTCCAAGAGGAAGATACAATCCTCCAATATCAAGAGAGATTTTAAGTCTCCATCCTTTCCCCTTCCTTCCACCCAAGAATATATGAGAGATTATAAAACTTTACATTAAATCATCACCATCAACCAATCATCACTTAGAACCTGATAATGCTTCCTAAGACTTCTTCAATTTATGCAATTCTTCAATTCTTGGAGTACTCTGATACCGTAGATAACATTACTCAATGTATTCTCTAAAACTCTTCCAAGTTTCACTCTTTGAATGCTCCTCAAAAAGAAGTTATAGAAAGAATGGTAGACTTTATTCAATTCTGGTCTATTCGGGAGAGTGAACTTGCACAGAATTCCCCGCGCGAAATATTTAACATCTGATTCTGAAAATTGCACACACAAAACTAAATTCCGTACTATTTCCAATGAAATTTGTCCCATGTCATTTGGATTCTCTATGAAGAAGTTATGATTGTTTTACCCGGAACACCTGTTTATTGACTAGCTTCAGGACTGGTCACAAACCCTATCTTCCACAGAGTGTATCTTCATAATTATAGCTAATCAAGAGCTGAAATTTTTACCACACGTACCTTTATATGTCTTCTCAATACCATAGCAATTTCACCATCAGAATCATTCTAGAAAAATTGGTATAGCAAAAATGGTAAGATGACCTGAAAATAACATACCTTAGAACACATCACCAAAAGACTTCATCCTCCCTTGAAATCCGGCTTTCTTTACTTCTAATTTCCTCTAAAATTCAACTTGTCTCAAATGAATGTATAATGATGTGTATTTATACCATTTATGATAATCATGTGTATTTATACCATTAGGGCCGACCTGACACTTTCTTATTTTGTAATTCTTTTCTTTAATTATTTTCAGGGCCTACATGTACTTCCTTCTTCAATTCACTTTGTCATCTTCAAAAAATCATTTCTCCTCAACCATGAGGATCCACATGACGTGCCACATACCATCAGAAACAACATGATGTATATTATCCATCCATGGGTGTTATATATGCATGTGCATTGTCCTTCATGTCCAAATACCTTCATAAATCTTGCAGTCCAAAACCCATGACTAGGGTTGACATCAATGACAACAACCAATCTTCCAACAATCTCCCCCTTTGTCATTGATGGAAAAAATCATGCTCCCCCTATAATCATGATCCCAATTTCTCTCCCACTTTGACATCAATGGCAAAGGTTAGGGCTTCTCCCCCTAAGTTTAATGGAAAGATGTAACTCTCTTCTTTGGGGTTGCTCCCCCTGAACATGTGGCTCTCAATAATACTTCATACTTATTTTTGGTCTTTGGGACTTTTTCTTCCTTAGAATCCTTTTGTGTGGCTTCTATCTTCCCTCTCTTCTTCATGTCTAGGATGTATATGTTGTTCGGTCTGCTTGCTGCAGTTGTAACCAATATTCCTGAGTTATTTTCTCTGATTTTACATTTTCGGGAGTCAAATGTAAGAGTGTATCCTTGATCACACATTTTACTAACACTAAGTAGATTATGATTCAANTTACATTTTTTCTTCCAAGCTCTACTACACCTTCTCCAAGTATTTTGGCAGATGATTCATCTCCAAATGCAACATTACCACCCTTTCTCTTCAAGCTGATGAATTTGTCTTGATCCCCGGTCATGTGTGAAGAACATCCACTGTCTATCTACCATTCATCTTCTTCTTTACATTCTTCAGCGGTTAATGTTATTCGACAATCTTCATTGTTTGGAACCTCTTTCCTTCTCCATACTGTGGTTGGCATAGGGACATTTTCATTCATATATCTGCAATATCGAGCTTTGTGACCAAGATAATTGCATTTGTAGCATACAATATTTTTGTCCATCAATGGGTAAAATGAATTATAAATTCTGTTGACAAATCCACGATTATTTCCATATTTTATGTTTACACCATTCATGTTTATTGCATATTTGTTCATTTCATTAATACTGCAATTAATTTCCTTATGTCCAAAAAATTTTCAAGTATAACAATAACCAAGAAAGAAATTTTGATACCTGGGAGTAAGTGACCTTCTTTGTGATGTAGTCCATCTGGGTTCATGATCTACTTTTCTGTATTTTCCTTCATACTGATTGAAGCTTCTTTGATTCCTGAAGGTAGGAGGTCTTCTTGGATATTCATCTCCTTTGTAATCATTCCTTCTTTCTGGTATCCTGGTCCACTTCTCATCAACTGTCTGTGTAGCTCTTTCTTCAACCTTCTTGTTGGTATTTGCATCTTATTTGTATGAAGTTTCACCCATGCATCC
>JASDQU010504354.1:51421-74193 GCA_032191745.1 Picea mariana | reverse complement strand
TTTTGTAATTATTTTCTTTAATTATCTTCAGGGCCTACATGTACTTCCTTCTTCAATTCACTTTGTCATATTCAAAAATTCATTTCTCCTCAACCATGAGGATCCACATCATGTGCCACATACCACCAGAAACAACATGATGTATACTATCCATCCATGGGTGTTTTATATGCATGTGCAGTGTCCAAATACCTTCATCAATCTTGCAGTCCAAAACTCATGACTAGGGTTGACATCAATGACAACAACCAATATTCCAACAAACAGAACAAGCCATCCAAGCCTTGAAGAAAGTACAGGGAGTACTTGTACAAAAACTGTGAGTCACAAAGCAGGAGAATGTTTCTCTCCAATCAAATTTTGAAGAGGAGAAAGCACAGATTCAACAAGAAAAGGAACAGTTGCTCACAGAGCAACTCAAAGTGAAAGAATCAGTCAACAGAGCACTCTGCTCTGTGATAGGATTAGAGACACAAGTAGAAGACCGAGTCGCACATCAAGTAGAGAAGCTTGTAGAAGCTATCCAGTAGCTACAACAAAGAGTAGTAGACTTAAATCTCCGCATAGTGCCCAGCACCCCGCAGGATGTGAGGGATCAAAGAGAAGCAACAACCCAAAGTGCAGTTGAGGGACTCAGCGCCCTCGCCATGGAATGTAAGAAACTAAGTGATTGTAGTGCCCAGACCTATGAGAAACTCACTAAGAATCCAAAACTGAAGGCACTATAGTTGCAGCTCCAAGAGGTGAAGTATCAAGAAAAAACATTACAGGCGCAGTTGAAGCCCTTGTCAATTGTTGAAAGGATGAAGTGATCCCAAGAGCAGTGCACTGACCAGTAGCAACTCCACACCATTCATAGCAGAGTCATGGAAGTGAATCAGAGACTCCAACCTATACAGGATGAGGCTTACTAACATTTCATGGGGATTGAAGGCAGAGGAGTAGAACTGGAGCAAGTCGTCACTGCAGCCGAACAATGCCTGGAGGGACCTTTCAATGAAGAAATCATACAAGATTTTGTTGAACAGGAGCCTGTGGCATAGAAACAAGTCGAAGCAGCTCGAGTCATGATTGAGGCTTTTGAAATTGATCTACCCAAATCAGAGTGACTTAAGACAAGTCACAGGTGAGTGTTGGGGGCATGTTGGCCCTTGACCAAGTTTTGGGTCTTCTTGGTCATGTTTGACCTATTTTTGGGACTTCGACAGGTTGTTGAAGGTGGAGCACAAGACGAATGAGATATCGTGGTATATCAGCCCCTTTTTAGGGATTTTTGGGTTTTGGTTTTATTAATGGGTATGGGAATGTCGGCCTATGGGTTTACCCATGTTTAGGCCCGATTTTTTAATATATAAATAAAGTAGCTAGGTGATGTAAGTAGAAGTGCTAGGTGCTAAGTGAAAAAGTTTGATCTATGTGATTGAAGGACTGTAAGTGCTATGTGCATGCTATGTGAAACTTGCAAGGCTGAGTGCAAGAAAGTTTAAGAGATTGAGAAGAGGATTAGTGATGTAACCTAGCCCGGGGAAGGAGGATCTAGCAAGGTGCACATATATCCTATCCTCTGTGGAATAGGGTTTTTGTGGCTCTGTGCATGTAACTGATTGAAGAAGGTAATAAAGAAGATGAAGAGTTGGTGGGCATAGCCCCAGGGTGGGGGTGAACCATGTACATGTTGTGTTGCTCTGCTTTGTGTGATGTGTTGATGTGTTTATATGTTAACTTTCTTAGTGTTTTGATATAGATGAATGGTAAATAGATATGTTAATTCTATGTGCTTAATAGTATGAATGAATACTAGATCTGGCCTATGTGGATGTGCTTAGTGTTTGAATATAGTAGATCTGGTTGAATACTGCAATGCTCTGTAATTAGGATTTAACTTCACTGTAAACTAATATTGGATATTAATGAACTATAACTACTAAGTTCCCTATTAAAGTGTTACAGTCACAAATTTGTGTCCAAGCTAAGGTTGCATACACTGGATTCCTGCAACCACCCCTACCTCTACCTCAGGTGAGACTTCATCTACTTCACAGGTGTTGCCGAAAGGGTCGGTAGTTAAGGTTTTGTTGGTGCGTTGTTGTAGCGTTGAACCCTGGGTCTGTCCCTATGCCAACACCATCCATCCAAAATCAATTATTTTGGGTCATAATCCTTGGTGTCTGGTTGTTACATAATTTTCTTTCCCTTGATTCCATGTATTATTGTTGAAGCTTCTCCAATTTGTAGTAGATGTTGGTCCAAGATAATATCTTGTTGAATAATGGTTTTGCGATGTCATATTTCATGAATATTTATGAGCATTCCATATTCTTCCTTGATAATACTGATATTGATCTTCTTGTCTTCCTTGAAATCTTTCTTGATAATGAGGGTGCTGATATGGTTTGACATTTGACATTTGTTCTCCATTTTTCACACCCATTTCATCTATCTTCTTTTCAAAGTCAATGAAATCCTCTATCATCTTTTTTTGGTCCTTGACTACTCTAGCCTTGGATATAATACTATCATATCTGGCATGTACATTCTTTATATGGAGTTCAACTTCTTCAAGTATCTTATGTTGACCTTGTTGAATCTTTTCTTATTTCTCCTTTTGAAGTTGCAATGTGACCCCATCTATCAAATTTTGACGTCCTTCTTCAATTATAGATTTCATTTCTGATCTTACCTCATCCATATTTAGGGATTCCTCAACCTTCTTGCAAATTTCCTCTTCAAGTCTTTTGGTAGATTTTTCATCCAAGATCCTTCTTTCTTTTTTATTTTTACAATTCTTCCTTTATTATTTCAATATCTTAAACTCATCGAGTAGTTTTTTATTATGATTTTGTAATCTACATATCTCTTCATCTTTATTTTTCAAATCTTCCCTTGAATCATCATTTTCCCACTTTGTTTTGCTACTATTTTCTTTCTTTAAGTTCTTAGCCTCCTTAATGAGTGATTCATTAAGGGATAGTATCTTTGATATCTCCTTACCCTTATTATTAATCTCTTCTTTTGATTCTTTTAATTCATCTTGAATTCTATGAATTGCCTCCATTTTTGAGTCCTTGATCCATTTGTTTGAGAACAATTCTTCAAATACTTCCCATGTGGTGATTTTTATAGTATCTTTATCAAAGTTATACCACCACTTAGAAGCTTCACCATTAAAATAAAGAACTGCCATAGAAGGAGTATTGCAATTTTTCATTATCATCCTCAACCATTCCCTGGGATTGATTTCATCTTTATCTGCATCTCCACTAAATCTAGGTAATTCCATTGATTCTTAATTAAGGTCTAACCCCAACCCTCAAATTAAAACCTCAGTATAGTAAAAAAATATATATTAATATTTATAATCATTGATCAAATATAATATTATATGTTTTTTTCTTTCCAATGGCTTTTGAATCACCTCAATCAGACATTCCAATTAAAATTTATGATAGTTTTAAGTGAGCATACCTTTGAAACCCTTATTTGGAGTTTGTCCTTCTGTCCCACCTTCCTTTTGATGTATTTCTGAAATTTTATCCCCTATGAGTCTAAACTTTCAACCTGTCGTACTCTGAAATGTCTTCTCTGCAATGCCACAAGTTTGACCAAAATTAGGTGTGTCAAATGAAAGTTATGGTAACTTTCTCAAACCATGTTGAGTTTTGGCCTTTCTGAGAGAGAAAACTTATACATCATGCCTCTCACCCAATATTTGTTATCTAATTTTAAAAATAGCACAAAAAATTCTATGGCCTGTACTATTTCCAATGCAGTTCATCTCACAGAATTTGAATCTTCTATGAATAAGTTATGACTTTTTTACCTGGAACACATGTTTGAGACTAGTTATGTGACTAGTAAAAAACCCTATCTTCCATAGGGTGTATCTCCAAAATTGAAATGAACCAGAATATAAAATTTATATCACAGGTACCTTGATATGTTTTCTAAACATACTCCAAGTTTCACTTTCTAATGTGGCCCCAAACAAATGTTATAGTGAAAATTCTAAGATGACTTTTTTGAGGTAGCAAAACCCTATGATAAACGCTCTAATAACAAATGTACTGAACCAAATGTTTAATTTATCATAACAAAAAAAATGTACACAACATGTACAGAATTTGAGTGTGGAGAAAAAATCCAAGATAGATAAGTTACATAATAACTCCTTAAACAATAGGAAAACCTCCTCCACATAACCAAATGCATTCATAGATCACAATTCACATGTCTCCAATAATGAATACATGATCTTTATATATACCTATGCACACTTGCACATGAGGCCCCTTTACTATTAGGTCGGCCCTATTACATATATGTTTACACATTACATGTACATTTTGGCCCATATATTCCTCCACTTGGGGTCATATCATATACATTTATCCCTATAAATATTATTCTTGGGTCATAATGATCTTTGTCCATCCATGTGTCACTCGAGAGTACGTCCACTTCATTTCCACTTGTCCACATATGATAGGTATTCACCGTCATGTGTCATTGGGAGATATTCCCGAGAAACAAAAGGGGGAAGAAACTTAGGATAAGAAATAATATTAAAAAATTAAATGAACTATTTGCAGAATTACGAGAATGCGAAGGTAAAAGTTAGTTTAAAAAAAGACTTGTACAATTGACTAAGTATTGAGAGGTTGCAGATTTGCAAGGTTGCGGGGGTAGGGTGATATAGAAAAATCATAAAATGGGCTCTCGCATCCGCATTAAAAATTTAAAAATAAACTAAGTATAAGACTCAATAAAAACTAAGTGTAAAACTCAGTAAAATGACTAAGTCATGAAGGTAATGTGGAAATGGGAAGTGAAAATTGAGGATTGAGGAAATGTAGGGTTGCGGACTTGAGAGGTTGAGGGGGTAAGGCAATGTGAAGGTAGAGGAAGTATCACATCCACAATGGAGGGCTTAGTCTAAAAAAGAGTAAAATGTGGAAACTCGTAGACTTACGTGATAAATAACGAAAATGATTAAGTATGAAAATGGAAGATGGAAATGGAAAATGAATGTAGAAATAATGAAAATAAATAAGTGGAAATGGAAAATGGAAATGAATTATGAAAATGAACACATAAATTATGAAAATGAAAAAGTGGTGGGTATTATTAAAATTAAGTGGATAATGAAAATGGAAATAGGATAACTGTGGAAATGGTTAAGTATGTAAATGGTGTGGAAGATTGGAACCTCTTTGAGGTTGTAAGGTTGAATCATCCAAGGTATGAGAGGAAAATTCCTTTAAATATTCCCTAGGATGAAATGAAAAACTTTCAAAGTTCGATCAAAACTAACAACAAGAAATCCATATTGATGTTCTTGTTGATAGTTTGGTTGGCATTGATGTCAACCCTTGAAGCAGCCCCGATGGTGTGGTTTTGGTACCCTAAGTTGAATGATGAATATGGACATCATAGACAAAGTAAATTTATAAAAGACACTTATAAATGGATAGTACTCGTCATTCCATTTCTGGTGATATGTGGAACGCCACGTAGTTCATCACGATTAGGGAGATATGGCCTTGAGAAGTTTTAAGACCCGAAGAGTGGTCAAGAATCCCCTAGTTAGTTGCAAGTCCTTAATGAAAGGGTAAATTTGTTGTAACAAGAAAACTCTAGAATACATAAATTAAGGAGAGGATTTACCTACCCCAAGTATAAATACACTTCAAGGAGTCATTCACATACACACTTACACACACATTTATTGATTATCTATCTTGTGAACTAGTGATCGTTTTGCTAAGGTTATGACAACATTTTTTTTTAGGAAGGTCGAAGGTGAAAGTCTCAGAGTTGTAGCAAACATGAGTAACCCTATTTTATGAGGTATCTACGTGTTATAGGTCAGAAGGGCATAGATGTACGTGGGATATAGTGGATAAAATCATGGATATTCGCGGGTGGTAGAGAAGAAAGTTATGAATCTGTGAAAAAACTCATGAAATATTGAGTAAATGTTGGTACCAGGTCCCTGAAGTATAAAGGAAGTCTACATGTCATCATCTCAAAGTTTCAGGTCAGATATAGAGATATTGGTATTGTTGTATACTTGTTTTGATAGTTACTTTTTGTCATGATACGATGTATGCTTGAGGCATACTTGGTATGGTTGGTTTGGAATTTGGATATGGTATATCTTGGTTTCTTGGTTGAGTGAGGAGAAATCTTATATCCGGTTCAACATATGACATAGTTGTTATAGTTCATATCATTTATTTCATGGTGTATGGTGGCATATTCATGAGCGATATGCATTGGTTCTCTGAGATACTTCATTGATGATATGGTACAGGTCTATACATGATTGATGATATGGTATATGGTATAGGTTGTATTCATGGTTGATGTGATGGTTTATGATTGATGTGTGTTATAGTTCACATGTGTGTACACAGTTGATGCATGGTATGGTAAAGGAACATAGGTTGGATACAGTGACAGATTGATGATCAGTTATAGGTGAAGTGACAAAGACAGTAATAGATTGATAGTGGTGGTGATTTTGGTAGTGACATATGGTCTACACTTATATTTCAGGATGGCAGGATAATGCAAGTATGGGTGGTTGTATCCACCTTCTGGTTGGAGCCGAAGAACTTAGGGGGTTGTAGCCTCCTTCTGGTTAGAGCCAAAGAATTTAGGGAGTTGTAGCTTCCTTCAGGTTGGATCCTGAGAATAGGGGGTTGGAGCCTCATTCTAGTTGTAGTTGGAGAATCAGGAAATTGGTGCTTCCAATGAATGTATTCTTTTGATATATAAGAAAATCATTATGTGGTTTTCTCCCATTTGGGTTTCCACGTAAATTATGTTGTATCGTGTATCTATTGTGATGTGATGTTGTTTATAATTATACTGTTGATGATATATTAAATGATAATGATAAACTGCTTAATATTGTTGAAGAATATACTTTGGTTAAAAGTAATGAAATTTTTCATTACTTATTCACTCCCCTCTTAGTAATCCAATAATTGGTATTAGACAATATCCTTCAAGAAGTAGTCTAACCACTAAAAGGATATCATGGATTACACTAAGATTGGGGTACCACAGTTTTCTAGTGAGAACTATTCCTTCTAGAGAAAAAGAATGAATATGTACATACAAGCAAGCACAAGGATTTGATGTTTGGTGATCAATAGTAGATGGATACAAAGCAACAACCACCCTCGCGACAGATAAATATCACAAGAAACTTGAAGAAAATGATTTAAAGGATAGAAACACTATCGAGAATGGTTTGAATCAATCAATACATACCAATATTATGCATTATGAATCCACAAAATAAATTTGAGACGAACTAAAGAATATCTACGAAGGAGATGAGAAAGTTGAGGAAGCTAAACTTCGTATTTTTAGAGCCAAGTTCAAACAATTGAAGATGGATGAAGGTTAAAACATAGAAGCTTACTTTCTCTGATTCAATGAAATAGTAAATAGTATCAAAGGTTTGGGAAAAGAGATAAAGGAATGGGTTGTTAAAAAGGTATTAAGATCTCTACCAATGACATTTTATTCAAAGATTTCAGCTCTAGAAGAAAGAGTGGACCTAGCTACAATGACAATGGACGAGTTACATGGAATATTTACTACCTATGAGATGAGGATAGAGCAAGATAATTCAGCCACAAAGGAAGCAACGTTCAAGGAATCCAAGAAGACAAAGAAGAAAGACAAATAAAATCCCAATTCAGATTGTAGCTACATTTATGATTCAAAGAAAGGTGAAGAGGTGGAAAACTTTGTAAGAAAGTTGAAAAGAGGAACCAGAAATAAAAAGGTATGTTTCCATTGAAATGTTTTAATTGTGATGGTGTTGGTCATTGTTCTTCTAAATGTCCCTATAATAATAAGGAAAATAATGAAGAAGATGACTCTAAAAAGAAAAAGAAAATCCAAAAGGGTAGAAGAAACAAAAATAAAATTTTCAGGAAAAGTCTCTACACCAAGGAAGATAGTTCATCATCAAACGAAGATGAAGACATAAATAGTGATACAGAGAGAGTATTGTTTATGGTAGTAGAATATTCCAACAAAGAAGGCTCTAAAGAAGAATGTGTAGAGGTGGAAGCCAATTACGAAGAAGAATTTATTAGTGCCATAGAAGCTCTAAGGATTGAAAAAAGGAAAAGAATGTCACTCTAGGTAGAACTAAAGAAAAAAGAAGGATCTCAGAATTCCAACTCCAAAGAAGTCGAACAAAAGATCATGAAGCTAAAAATCCAAGTAGAACAAGACAAAATAATTGAAGAAGCACTCAAAGGACAGTTAGATGAAAAAGGTAGGATCATTGAAGGCTTAGAAGTAGATATAGTCACTCTAAGAAAAGATCTTCAGATGAAGGACACACAACAAAACAACACCATAATATTGGATGATATCATTAACAGTTAAATATCTTACCATGGAATATCTAGACTAGGATACAACCAGATGTAGATAGAGAAAGGTTTAAGCTCCAAAATGACAAAGCAAGAAGAAGAAACAAGAAGCTATGCAGAAGTTGTCATAGGTCCCCTACTAAAGAAGAAGACAGGAAGATTCAAGAAGAACATTAGAGAGACATTGCACCACCTAGAATATTCAGAAGTTAGTATCAACATCAACCAACTATAGAAAGACCTCAAGAAGAAGAAGGATTCAGAAGAGCAACTTCATTCAGAAGATATTCTACTCCCAGGTATCAAACTATTTTTCTTGGTTTTTGTTATTCATGTAATAATTTTTGGCACAAAGTTGTCAATTGTAGAGCCAATACCAAGAAAAAAAGCAACTATGAAGGCTATACAAGAAATAGTTATCCAAGAAGATCTCATGAATCTCAAAATAAAAACTACAACAAATTTGGATCATTGAGTGATGAGGTAGAATGCTACAAGTGAAAAAACTTTGGAGATATGGATAAAGATTGTAGACTCACTATTCCTCCAAGGGAAATAAAGCATAATATCATCAGTCATAAGCAAGAACCACAAATGATATGGATAAAAAAGGGGATCAATTCAACACTAAATAATGCAACCTTGATCTACAAGCTCAACACAAGAAACGTGAATGGTATTTTGACATTGGATTCTCAAAGCATATGACAGGTGATAAAGAGAGGTTTCTGACATTGAAGAAGGAAAGAGATGGATCAATTTCATTTGGGAATGACAACTCAGCCAGAATTATTGGAAGAGGCACAGTGAAACTCTGAAGTAAGGATGCCATTGAAGAAAATGTTTAACTAGTAAAATACATGAAACACAATCTGCTAAGTGTAAGTCAAATGTGTGATCAAGGACACAGACTTGTGTTTGACTCAAAAAAGTGAGAGATAAGGAAATCATAATCAGGCAAGTTGGTGGCTACAGTTGTAACAACTCCAAGCAACATATATGTTCTAAATGAAATCAGAAAGGAAAGAGGTTGCTTAGGAAAGGACGATGAAAGTTGTCTCTGGCACACAAGAATGGGTCACATAAATTTTGATAATCTAGTCAAAGTCAACAAAAAGGAAGCAGTAAGAGAAATGCCCGAGATCTCAAATCCAAAAAATAATCTATGCAAGCATTTTCTACATGGGAAAAAAACCAATACCAAGTTCAAATCAAATGAGTATTCCACAAAAAAACCACTGGAGATTGTACACATTGATCTAGTTGGACCGACAAGAATGAAGGGATTGAAAGTTGAACAATACGTCATGCTACTGGTTGATGAGTACACAAGAATGACTGCAATTTGCTTTCTCAAAAAAAATTCAGAGGCATTCGAAAACTTCAAGACATACAAAGAAATGGTTGAAATTGAGACAGAGTTGAAAATCAAGTGCTTGAGATTAGACAATGGAAGAGAAATTACATGAAAGGTGTTCATGGAATTCTGCAGCGAGCATGGGATAAAGAGGTAATTCTTAGTAGTGAGGACACCTTAGCAAAATGGAGTTCTCGAAAGGAAGAACAAAACAGTATAGGAAATGGTCAGAACCATGTTAATGGATTCCAAGTTGACAGATGTATTTTGGGTACATGTAGTGCATACAGTAGTTCACACTTAGAACATAGGGATGCCCAGAAATAGCAGTGATAAGACTCCATACGAGATATGGAAAGGAATACTAGCAAATGTGAAGCACTTCAAAGTATTCAAAAGAAAATGTTACATCAAAAGAGAAGATGGAAAAATTAGAAAATTTTATTCTCATGTTGATAAAGGCATAATGGTTGGGTACTTAACAAAAAGTAAATCATACAAATGACTCAATATAAGACTCAACAGAATAGTAGAAAGCATCAATTTGACGATTGATGAGACAGATGACAAAAAATAAAAGAAAGAAGAAAAAATTGAGTGGAACATGATCATGAAGAATATTTGAAAGAAGAAGAAGTAGATGAATAAGAAGAGAAGCCAAAAGTAGAGAAAGAACAAACGGATCTTCAGGTACCTCCAAAGACACCTAGAAAGCGAATCCAGAAAAATCATCCATCGAGACAAATCATTGGAAATAAATATGCAGGAGTTGAAACTAGAAGAAGAATTTGTTCACCAGAACAACAACACCTAGCACTAATATCTACTGTTGAGTTGAGAATTTTTGAAGAATCCAACAAGGATGAAAACTGGATCAAAGCTATGGACAAATAATTAGATCAGATAGAGAATAATGACACACGTGAATCGGTTCCAAGGCCAAATAACAAGAACATCATTGGTATAAAGTGGGTCTTTAGAAACAAGTTGAATGAGGACGGAAAAGTTACTAGGAAGAAAGCAAGATTTGTATGCAAAGGATACTCTCAAGTTGAAGGTATAGATTTTGAAGAAAATTTTGCCCCAATTTACAGGATGGAACCAATCAGATTGATCTTAGCCTATGCTTGTTCAAAGAGAATCGGGGTCTATCAGATGGATGTAAAGTCATCCTTTCTAAATGGAGTATTAGAAGAAGAAGTCTACACCGAACAACCTGAAGGTTTTATGTTATCATAAAAGGAATATTATGTTTGCAAGTTAAAGAAAGTGTTATATGGACTCAAGTTAAATAAAGTGTTATATGGACTCAATCAAGTCACGAGAGTGTGATATTCAAGACTGGACAAATACCTGCAACAACAAGGGTTCAAGAAAGGAAATGCAGATAACAATATCTACATAAAGGTAAATCAAGATAGTATCCTAATAGTTGAAGTTTATGTTGATGATATTATCTTTGGAAGTGATGATGACAGGATGAGTCATAAATATGTTAGAGAAACAAAGGTATATTTATCTCTCATACCAATTATATCATAGAAATGTTGAAGAAGTTTGGAATGACAGATTGCAAACCAATGAGTACTCATATGCAAACCAGTTGTAGGTTAAATAAGGATGATGATTCTAAGAATGAAGATCAAAGACAATATAGATCAATGATTGGAAGCTTACTCTATGTAACAGCTTCCAGACTGGATGTGATGTAGGAAGTTGGATAGGTTGCAAGGTTTCAAACAACACTAAAAGAGTCACATGTTATGGCAGTAAACAGGATATTCAGATACCTCAAAGGTACATAAGAGTTTGGATTATGGTATCAAAAAGGGAAAGATCTATCTCTTGCCTCCTCCATAGATGAAGATTGGGTAGGTTGCATTGATGATAGAAGAAGTACAAGTGGAGCAGATTTCTACTCGGGTGAGTGTCTGGTATCATGGTTAAGAAAGCAAAATTCATCAGTATCTTTGTCTATAGAAGAAGCAGAATACATTGCAACAACAACTTGTTGTACTCATGTTATTTGGATGAAGCGGACCTTGCAAAATGTACAAGTAAAGTGTGATGAGCCCATTTCAATACTTTGCAACAACACCAACTCCATCAATATATCCAAGGATATAGTGATTCATTCTAAGATGAAGCACATTCTGATCAAGTATCACTTTCTATGGGAATAGGCTACAGAGAAGAACATCGAGCTAGAGTATGTCAAGACAAAAGAGTAGATTATAGATATCTTCACAAAACCACTTGCAAGGGAAAATTTTGAGTATCTATGACATAAGCTTGGAGTATTGTTTTCCCCATAGTGATTCACACGACATCAAGATTAACATGATAGGGGGATAGGAACACAAGTCTTGAAGAAGTTCAAGTAAAAAACCTTTTGAATTTTTTTCTTATACATCAGAGAGTTACACGAGGAAGCACCATGAAGAGAAGGTCAATAGAGATAGCAAAGGCCCATAGACAGGGGGAGAATCGCCAAGAGGAGTATTACCCTTTTCCATTGATGTCAAAGGGGGAGAGATAGAGAAATTCATGGAGACAGAGAGCAAGAAGCATGCAGACATGGGGAGTGATGGTCACAAGTGGAGCATGGGATTAAGTATTGTCATGCCTAAGTGTTGCCATCAATTCCAAAGGACGATATTGTTGATAGTTTGGTTTTAATTGATGTAAACCCTTGAAGAATTCCCAATGGTGTATTTTTGGTACCCGAAGTTGAATGAGGAATATGGACATGACGGATAGAGTAAATGTAGGAAAGACACTTATAAATGGATAGTACACGTCGTGCCATTTCCAGATATATATGGAACACCATGTAGTTCCTAATGTTTAAGGAGATATGGCCTTGAGAATTTGTAATCCCCCAAGAGTGGTCAAGAAGCCCCTAGTTGGTTACAAGTCCTTAATGAAGGGGTAAAGTTGTTGTAACAAGAAAACTCTAGAAGCCCTAAATTAAGGAGAGGAGTTACCTAGCACAAGTATAAATACACCTCAAGGATTTATTCACATACATACACACTTACACACACATTTATTGATTATATATCTTGTGAACTAGTGATCTTTTTTTCTAAAGGTTGTGACATCATTTTTTCTAAGGTCGAAGGTGAAAGTCTCAGAGTTGTAGAAAACATGAGTAACCCTAGTTTCCAAGGTATCTCCAGGTTACATGTCAAAAAGGTGTGGATGTATGTGGGCTACAATGGATAAAAACACGAATATATGTGCGTAGTAGAGGAGAAAGTTGTGGTTCTATGAAAACTCATGAAAGATTGAGTAAATGTTGGTATTAGGTCCCTGAAGTCTGAAGAAATTCTACAAGTTAGCATCTCAAAGTTTCAAGTCAGATACAAAGATATTGGTATGGTTGTATACTTGTTTTGATGGTTGCGTTTTGCCATGATACAGTGTATTCTTGAGGCATACTTGGTATGGTTGGTTTGGTATTTGGATATGGTATATATTGGTTTCTTAGCTAAGTGAGGAGCAATCTTATATAAGGTTTAGCATATGACATGGTTGTTATAGTGCATATCCATGGTTGGTACCCGAAGTTGAATGAGGAATATGGATATGACGGATAGAGTAAATGCAGGCAAGACACTTATAAATGGATAGTACGCGTCATGCCATTTCCAGTTATATATGGAACACCATGTAGTTCCTCATGGTTAAGGAGATATGGCCTTGAGAATTTGTAATCCCCCAAGAGTGGTCAAGAAGCCCCTAGTTGGTTACAAGTTCTTAATGAAGGGGTAAAGTTGTTTTAAAAAGAAAACTCTAGAAGCCCTAAATTAAGGAGAGGAGTTAGCTAGCACAAGTATAAATACACCTCAAGGATTTATTCACATACATACACACTTACACACACATTTATTGATTATCTATCTTGTGAACTAGTGATCTTTTTTTCTAAAGGTTGTGACATCATTTTTTCTGAGGAAGGTCGAAGGTGAAAGTCTGAGAGTTGTAGAAAACATGAGTAACTCTAGTTTCCAAGGTATCTGCGGGTTACATGTCAGAAAGGTGTGGATGTATGTGGGCTACAGTGGAGAAAAACACGAATATCTGTGGGTAGTAGAGGAGAAAGTTGTGGATCTATGAAAATCTCATGAAAGATTGAGTAAATGTTGGTATTAGGTCCCTGAAGTCTGAAGAAATTCTACAAGTCAACATCTCGGAGTTTCAGGTCAGATACAAAGGTACTGGTATGGTTGTACACTTGTTTTGATGGTTGAATTTTGTCATGATACGGTGTATTCTTCAGGTATACTTGGTATGGTTGGTTTCGTGTTTGGATATGGTATATGTTGGTTTCTTAGCTAAGTGAGGAGCAATCTTATATAAGGTTTAGCATATGACATGGTTGTTATAGTTCATATCCTTGAGTTCATGTTGTATGGTGGCATATGCTTGAGATACTTCATTGATGATATGGTATAGGTATATACATGATTAATGCTAAGGTATATGGTACAGGTTGTATTCATGGTTGATTTTATGGTTTATGATTGTTGTGTGTTATATTTCACATGTTGGTACATAGTTGATGCATGGTATGGTACAGGAACACAGGCTAGATACAGTGACAGGTTGATGATCAATTATAGGTGAAGTGACATAGATAGTAATAAATTGATAGTGGCAATGATTTTGGTAGTGTAAGTTGGTCTACACTTATATTTTAGGGTGGTAGGACGGGACAAGGATAGGTGGTTGGAGCCAGAGAACTCAGGGGGTTAGAGCATCCTTCTGGTTGGAGCCATAGAATTCAGGGAGTTGTAGCTTCCTTCATATTGAAGCTTGAGAATAGGGGGTTGGAGCCTCCTTCCATTTGTAGCTGGAGAATTAGGAAGTTGGCGCTTCCAATGAATTTATTCTTTTGATATATAAGAAATTCATTATGTGGTTTTCTCCCATTTGGGTTTCCACGTAAATTTTGGTGTATAGTGTATCTATTGTGATGTGATGATGTTTATGATTATATTTTTGATGATATATTGAATGCTAATGATAAACTGTTGAATAGTGCAGAAGAATATATTGTGGTTAAAAGTAATAAAATTTCTCATTATTGATTCACTCCCTCTCTCAGTAATCCAGCAATGTTAGAGAAGGAAAGTACAAGAAACCCAAGATCCTGGTAAGAGAATTAGGAGGCTAGATCAATATTCACACCAATCTAAGTGTGTACTTGCAAGATAATGAAAAATGAAGAGGGAAATCAAACAATATCTAAGAGATTCAAGAAAATATACAAATAGGAATTGATTGGTATAAATAGGTAAAGGAGCAACCTCAAGGTGTAAGTGAATGGAAAACTATCCAGTAGAAAGAGAGAGATCATATGGAAAATTCAAACCATATTGCATTTCATGAGTGTTTGTTACTATATAGTGGTTTCCCCCCAAAAATAGTCTCTTTTTTCTATGATCCGTGAAACACAGTCATGGTACATCTAGAAAATTCATAGTTCATTTATCCCCTTTAGACCATGAAAGGTTGAGGAATATTTGACTCATTTGACCTCATAATAGAAAACCAAAATCAATTTGGGCCATTTTGGACCCATAATGAATTATCCTAATAAACTATGGACCCGATCAAGGGTTTGTTTCCTAAACTAAATCCAGAATAAGGAAATACCCCAATCGGAGTGCTCCTAAGGGTAAAAGTGAACCAAAGTGGTAGCCAAAGGATAAAGAACAACAGAGGAAAGGTGGAAATGATCTTCTCTAAACATAGACATACCTAAGAGTTCATGCATCTAGGCTAAAGTAAGAGGACCCAAGGAAGGTGGTCCACTACAAAAGGAAGATATATAGATATCAATTTCATCATTGGATGGATCATGCATGCACATGATAGAGAATATAGTCACATAATGATAACCTAAAGGGTAGGCATATGTTTGTGTTAAACTATAATATTGATCCAGATGGATGTCGGTGGCCTCCTACCTATTCCAATTGGTTCATTTTGGCATTTTTCCAGTTTGTTAGTTTTTTTTTCCAAGTTTTCGGGTCCCTGACTTGTGGGGCCATTTTGAGGCCATAAACAACGTTTTTAGGGATCTCCAATGGGCTATCGTGCACCTAAAACAGAGATCGTATGAAAAAGTTACGACCCCGGGAAGTTGATTTAATAACTTACCCAAACGGAGCCCACATGACTTTTGGCGCTTCATCTCCTAGGGTTAGGTTTTTGAATGTCTAGGGTTTTTTACATTCTGGTTTATTGTAAAAAGGCCTTCAGAGCCTCATTGTAATGTTCTTTTTTCGAATCAGCATAGCCATCACATCTCTTCTCAGAGATAAGCCGCCACCATTCCAGCAAGCTTGTTTTTCGATGCATTTTATAGTTTCATCTTATTTCCTTATTGAATAGAAAACCAGTTTTACTGTATCTCTGTTATTTTGTTTTAAGCATCTTTTAATAATCTATATTCATTTCATTTTTCTCATAAAATTAGGATCAGTGGTATTAGAGTAGTCTTCTCCTTGTTGTCTTAATTCATGTCCCCAATGAGGCCAGGGTACAAAGAATTGGGTCTCGAGCTTGTTTCTCTTGAGGAAAAAATCTCTCGTGCACCCAAATGACCTCTCATCCCAGGAGAAAAGAAAGAAGATGGGACAGGATATCCTTTCAAAATGTTGCTTGAGGAATCCCTCATGCTACAGAGGAATGAGATGATGGATAGTTTTGTGCAAATCCTTCGGTGGCTACCAACAGGCGATGCCCCCTTCATGGTACAAATTAACTTCAATATTCCTATATTTGAAGGTCGGATAGATGCAGATGTTGTAAACAAGTGGTTGAATTTACTAGAAGGGTATTTTTATGTCCATAACTTTTCAAATAGAGAAAAAATTACTTTTGCGCAAAGATTGTTGGGAAACTTTCTGTGAGCAAAAGGAAACAGAGGAATCCTCATTATTTACAGTCGCGGACTCCTGGGAATCTTTCAAGGATGATATTAAGGAACAATACTACTCTGTCAGAAGTTATGATGACTTGTATACCAAATGGACCATGTTGTGGAAAGAAAGAGACCAAGAAGTATGAGATTTCACAAATATCTTCCATACCCTGCGCACCAAGATGGGTATCAAATATTCAAAGCGACATCTGGTGCTCAAGTATCACGATGCTCTGTATAAATAAATCCAGAATGAAATGGAATTTTTGGACATCTCATCCTTTGGCACGGCCTATCGATATTCCATCAAAATTGAGCAGAAGCTCAAACAAAATACGCAACAATTTGGGCCTCAGAACCCCTCGCAACAAAAACCAGGAAAGGGTGGCCCCAACCTACGAAACAAAGGATAGAGAAAATATGGACAGTATCAAAACAACCAATCCAAGCCACAAGCAAAGAAGGATACCGGAAATACAAAGAAGGATATTGGGAAGTGGTGCAACTTCCATAAGAGCCCTTGGCATAACATTGTTGATTGTCTCTCAAAGAAGTCGTTGGTGGCCAAAGTGAAAGCCTCTCAATCAGATGTGGTTTCTAACTCTGAGTCAGAACCAAAAAGGGGAATATGGATCATTGACATTGAACTGAGTGCCATTGTTTCTACAACCAAGCTCCATCCTGGTGAACTAGATGAACCATAAGAGGGAAAGCACCTTTTCCATTTGCAGATGTGGGTAAAAGGCACCCCGTTGCACTTCATCATTGATAGCGGTAGCCAAAAGAACATCATCTCAACAGAGGTCATCAAGTGACTGGCCCTGTCAACAATGTCACACCCGCAACCCTACAAAATTGGATGGCTCCACCAAGGAAGCGATCTCCGTGTCAACCAAGAGTGTTGATTGTCGTATGAAATCAAGCCCTTCAAATACAAGGTATTGTGTGATGTTGCTCCTCTCGAAGTTTGTAATGTTCTTTTGGGCCAACCTTATTTATGGAAACGCCATGTTGTATATGATTCTAGGCCTCGTAGTGTTATTATTACTTTGAACATGAAATTGTACAGGATACCTGAGGCAGTCCCTCCTAGTGTTATTTCCTTGATCGTTGCCAATCAATGTAGGAAGGTCATCTCTCAGACCAAGAAATTTTTCTTCTTCGTGATTCTCTCTCAGAGTAAGCGAAAGATCGCAGCCACATCCAGGGCCTCCATGGATGATCTCTCCACACAACAAAATAAAGAACATAAGTTCGTGGAAGAATACTTAGATATTTTCTCCTCTCCTACCGAGGTACCTATGCACTACCAAGTCAAGCATCCCATCGATATGACCCCAGGTGCACCGCTACCCAATGGGTTGATCTACCATCTCTCTCTGTTAGAAAATGAGGATATCAAGAGGCATATCCAAAAAATTCTCCAAAAGGGTCACATCCATCCCAGATTATCGCCTTGTGGGAGCCCAATCGTACAGGTGTAGAACAACGATGGGACCTAGCGACTCTACATTGATTACCGGTCCCTAAAATCACATTCTGGAACCCCTACCCAATTCCCTGAATCAATGACCTCCTTGATCAGCTCATGGGGGCCAAATACTTCAGTAAGATTGAACTGAAGTATGGCTACCACCAGGTCCCAATATAACAAACATGTGTATGGAAGAATGCCTTCAAGTCAAAATAAGGTATTTTTGAATGGTTGGTCATGCCCTTTGGTTTGAAAAATGATCCAACAACTTTTATGAGGATAATGGATGATATTCTGTGTCCTTTAAATAGTATCTTTGTATTGGTGTCTCTGGATGATGTCCTCATCTACAACAAAACTTGGGCGGAACACTTGCAGCATATTCTACAAGTTTTTCACACCCTGCAGAAGCACTATCTATATGGAAACTTGGAAAAATTCTCATTTAGCATGGACAAGGTCCATTAATTAGGCTACATCGTTGATCAGCATGGTGTGCATGTGGATCTAGCCAAGTTCCAGGTCATCCATGACCGGCTAGCCCCAACCACACTCACTAAGCTTCAGAGCTTCTTGGGCCTCGCCAATTTCTATCGCAGGTTCGTGTTGGGATTCTCTCATATCGCATGGGCCCTCATCCAAGCAACTAGGAGTGGCAGTAAGGAAACATTTGTGTGGGACCTGTCCCAACAATAAGACTTCGATGACTTGAAGAAGAATTTGTACTAATCCCCAGTACTTTCATTATTGGACCTGTAACATCCCTTTGAGAATGAGACAAATGCTTCAAACTATGTTGTGGGCGTCGTTCTCACTCAAAACAGCCACCCCATGGCATATCACAGTGAGACACTATCAGATGTTGTCCATAAGTTACCTACTTACGAAAATGAAATGTACTCCATTGTGTAATCTTGACGCTAGTGGAGACATTACATTTTGTGGAAGGAGACAGTCATCCACACTAATCACAATCCACTACAATTCATGCATACCCAAGGAAAATTGTAGAATGACTAGCATCAGAAGTGGTCCACATACTTACAACAATTCTACCTCAATATCAAGTATAAAATAAGAAGTACCAACCGAGTTGTTGATTTTCTTAGCCACCTCCAGTCGCGACACTCACCACGGTGCTAGACTCTTGCTTCCATCATACCTCTGGATGGCCCCACCTCTACGAGACAGACCTTGACTTCTCAACCACCTACCAAATGTTGGGAGCAAACTCAGTGGTCACTAATTTCCATCTTCAGGATGGGTTGTTGTGTTGTATGGGTCATCTCTGTGTTCCATCAAGCGAGCATGTGAAGCTAATTTGGGAATCTCACTACAATCGGGTGGAAAGACACTTTGGCGTCGAAACCATAGTGGAATTGTTGTAGAAACATTTCTACTAGCTGAAACTTTGATAGGATGTCGACAGGTATATCAAGAATTGCACCACCTGCACTATTGCCAAACCAACCGCTAAGAAATAGGGTCTGTACACCCCTATTCCTACTACTTAAAATCCATGGGAATCCATCTCAATGGACTACATGTCGAGCCTCCCATCCACCAAGAGGGGCAATGACTATGATTTTGTGGTTATTGATCGCTTTTCCAAGATGGCGACTCTGGCCGCCTGCAATAAGAACATCACTGCAGAGGCCACTACCAAGCTCATCTTTGAATGTGTCTGGGTACACTTTGGGATCCCAAAAACCATTGTCTCAGATCGAGACAGTTGGTTCCTCAACACATTCTGGTCAAGCCTCCGGTCACTGTTGGATAACAAGTTCACCAAATCCACTGCCTTCCACCCCCAAACAGATGGCCAAACTGAGGTCATCAATCGGATGCTCATACATATCCTGCGCATGTACAATTACAAGAATCCCCACTCATGGGATTATATTCTTCCCTATGTACATCATAGCTACAACCGAGCCCTGCATAGCTCAACTGGCCACAACCCCTTCCAGGTGGGGTTGGGATTCCAACCATTGGGCCCCATGGATGTTGCACTACCATTGGCGACCACCTCCACTGACTCGTCCCCTACTCCACCAGAAGTTGACAAATCCACCCGGTTGATTGAGAGGATCTAGCACATACACAAATAGGTTTAGGATATTTTACAGAATTCCAATGCCAAGTACAAGCAACGCCATGATCAACATCAGGTTGCACATAAGTTTCAGGTGGGCGACAAAGTTTGGTTGCACTTGCAGAAACAACACCTTACAGGGCCTCATCGGAAGCTTCACCCACTCTGGTATGGGCCATATACCATCACCAATTTTGTGAGTGACAATGCTTTTTTGCTCAACATTCCCCCTTTCCTTGGCCTACACCCAGTCTTCAACATGGCTCTCCTTCGGCCATATTTCCCACCATTATTGGACACCTCAGAGATAGCAAAGAAGTTGAAACCAGCAGAGCTCAACCCCTAATGCATGAAACAGGCATCCAACAATCATATTGTGGACACCCAGATCAAGGGAACTTGACAACAAAGGATCCATCTTTATCAAGTTGTCAAAGCAAGGCATCTCCTGCACCAAGGCAAGTGGCTCACCCGGGGCCAAATTCAGCAGAAATTTCCTCATCTGATGGGGGAACTCAACGCAATGGAGACCATTTGTTCCTAAGGGGGGAGGATTGATCCATATGGATTTCATTGGCCTCATACCTATTCCAACTAGTTCATTTTGGAAGTTTTTCAGTTTGGCAGTTTTGTTTTCCTAGTTTTCGGGTCCCTAACTTGTAGGACCATTTTGAGGCCCTAAACAACGTTTTTAGTTCTCGCCACAGTCGAAACTGAACTTTGATATATAGAAAAAAAATGTATAGTCCTTGGATGTACCTTTCCAATGGGATATAGTTCTCCTAAATCAGAGATCGTATGCAAAAGTTACGACCCCGAGAAGTTGATGCACTAACTTACCCAAACGGGGCCCACATGACTTTTGGTGCTTCATCTCCTAGGGTTAGGTTTTTGGATGTCTAGGTTTTTTGGCATTCTGGTTTATTGTAAAAAGGCCTTCAAAGCCTCATTGTAATAATATTCTTTTAATGAGTGCAATAGTCACATCTCTTCTTAGAGATAAGCCGCCACTATTCCAGCAAGCTTGTTTTCCGCTGCATTTTACAGTTTCAGCTTATTTCCTTATTGAATAGAAAACCATTTTATTATATCTATGTTATTCTGTGTTAAGCATCTTTTAATAATCTGTATTCATTTCATTCTACTCATAAAATCCGGATCAATTATCCATCTACTACATATTTTCCCCTTGAAGGATTTGTTATCCATAAGACGAGAATCATAGTGATTTGCAAGGAAGGAGATAAGAAATCAAAGAAAATTATGGAGAATCAACAATAGCAATTCAATGATGCATGAGTAAGATCCTCTCAATGTGTGTAGTGTAATCGTATGTTTTGACCTTGAGGAGGTAGTCATCTACTAATTGAGACACCAATTTTCCTAACATTTACATGTAAACCCATGTCCTGATAAATAGTTCAAACAAGTAAATATTACAATGCACATGCATAGGAATCATGATATCAAGATTATATAAGACATAGAGAAAATGAAACAGCAAGAAGCAAATAATTGAATGAAAAGAAAAGAATGTCAAGAAGGGAGAAGCGAGTCTAGCTATTGAGAAAGAAAGTTGCTAAACTATGAGAGGAGATGTAAGTAAATATACTACCATGTTAGTATAATAGCATCCAGAACATGAAATTAAATATGAGTAATTCTAATCACTACAAAAGTAATATAGTAACTAGAATTTGAAAATAAACGCAATAAATATAACTATCATGAAAGGAATACAAGTCAAAGTTTCCAGGTTTTGACAGTTCTCCACAATGTTGCTATTTGGATTTATGGATTTATAACTGTGTGAGTTTGAAACATCCAACGTTTCGAGTGGACATTCCACCCATCATCAGGGACCACCCATCATTAGGGACTCTTGAAGCAAGTATAATGGAAAAGAGTGTTGAAGAGAATGTTTTAAAGGATAAAGAAAAGAACGGTGGGGATAGGTGGTAAAAAAGTAGTCATTATAACCAAGGTGAGAATATATCCAGTGTGAGTTAATGATAAGCTAATCAAGGGATAAATTAATATAAAGAGGTAAAATAAAAATTGAAGGGATAAAAATTAATGATTATTACAGGTTTCCTCGAAGAATAATGATAATAATTAAACACTTTTGAAAATAATCAAAAATTAATTAGCAAAGGTAATAAAGAAAGGAGTTGAAATTAAAATGATTAGAGGATTAAAAAGTTGGTTAGTTAAATAATTAAGAAGTGAAAAAAGTCGGGGGAGTGAGAATATATTTGTTTCCAATTAATGACAAGGTAGTCAAAGGATAAAATAATAATAAAAGATAAAATAATTATTAAAAGGATACAAGTAATAATTATAAAAGGTTGATTTGAATTCAGATAAAAATAAAACTATAGATGGAAGTAATTTAGAAGTGACTTGAAATTAAATTGATTAGAGGATTAACATGGGGGATTAAATAATGACTAATTTAATAACAAATTAACAATTTTAGGTTTTAAAAAAGAGAAAAATGTGAG
>JASDQU010504354.1:34035-51376 GCA_032191745.1 Picea mariana | reverse complement strand
AGAAAGAAATTTATGTTTAATGTTTGAGTCGATGAATGATTGACTTTCAGGATTGGCTGAGTTTATACCCATCATCTCAATTAAATTTATTGGGGTGTTCTTCAATTTCTAGGGCTTCATGAATGGCGCAAGATGAGTAATAGGGTGTTGAGTTTAGGATATTGATTTGGTAAAAAAAAATTAAGTTTTTATATTTGAAACAGTGTTCAACAAGTGCATATTTAGAGACACAATTGTGGGTGGTATCAACAATGTGTTCTTTGAGAGGATTTTGAAGGATCTTGTAGTCTGGCCAATGTATGATTGTCCACATGAGAAAGGAATTTGGTAAACTCTAGGAAAATCATTAGATCAGATTTATCCTTGGTGGATCTAAAAGATTTCTTTAGAGTTTTGAATGGTTTGAAAATAATTTTAATGTTCTTTTTAGCTAAAATTTTGGATATGTGATTGGCAATGCCTTGGATGTAGGGAAGAAAGATGAGAGCTAGGAGTGGGGAAGAAGAGGAATAGTTTTTTATTTGGGATTACGGGCTAAGCGGAAGGATTTGGAGATTTGAGAGCTAGAGTAACAATTGGATATAAGGGCCTTGGTTAGGTGGTATTTTTCTTTATCGAGGAATTGGGGGTCAGAGATACAAATGGCTCGAGTAACTAGAGTTTTAAGCATAAAGCATTTTTGGATTGGGTGGTGATGGGGTTGGGCATGAAGGTACCTGTTATTGGAGTACATGCACATTTTCCTACTATTTAGGAGGATTTCTATTTATACCATGTCTATTTATAGAAAGTCTAATTTTATCAAGTGGATACCTATATGTAATATCATGGGTTTCCAATACCATGGGCTCATAAGCCACCATTAGGTGAATTCCTATTTTCTAGGAGGAAGAGCGCGTAATTCCTTGATTTTAGGAGATAATTCCTATTTCATGGCTAGAGAGTGCACTTGAGTGAGAAGATTATTCTCCTAGATAATTGCACACTTCTCCTTAAGTCTTCAGTTCTATTATTATCCATGGAGTCTATTTATACATGCATGAGTTCTCACTTGTGCATGGCTAACTCCATTTATGACTAGCTAACTCCATTTATGGCTAGTTAACTAATACTAAGAGGGAGTTTATTTTTGCTATTACATGTGATTTATGACTAGCTAACTCCATTTATGGATAGTTAATTGATACTAAGAGGGAGTTTAACTTTTCTATTTCATGTGCATGCATATGTAGTAGAAAAAATAAACTCCCTCTTAGTATCAGTTAACTAGCCATAAATGGAGTTAGCTAGTCATAAATGGAGTTATCCATGCACAAGTGAGAACTCATGCGTGTATAACTAGACTCCATGGCTAGTAATATAACTGAATACTTAAGGAGAAATGTGCACTTATCTAGGAGAATAATATTCTCACTCAAATGTGCTCTCTAGCCATGAAATAGGGATTATCTCCTAAAATCAAGGAATGAAGAACTCTTCCTCCTAGAAAGTAGGAATTGACCTAATGGTGGTTTATAATCCCATGGTTTTGGAAACCCATGGTATTTTCCCATGGTATTACATATAGGTATCCACCTACTAAAAACAAGCTTGATATAAATAGACATAATATAAATAGTAGTCCTCCTAAATAGTAGGAAAATGTACATGTACTCCAACACCCCACCTGAAACACAATTGAGGTGTGAACAAATATGAGTCTCAGAAATATGAATCCATGTTAGGTACTTATGTACAAGTATAGATGCATAACAAATGAACAAAATTTAGGTAAAGAGGGAAAACATGGTGGGAACAAAACCCCCCCTCAAAATATCTTGCTAACAAAAAAAGAATGCTAACATGTTCAACTACTAAGTTGATGTATCCATCACTCATAGAATGTCCCTCAATGCGACAAACTTTTTTTCGGTGAAAGGTGTTGATGCTTGAATTTGTCAGGACCAAAACGACAACCTCACGGGGATATAAATCCCCCTGCATTTTTATAGAGGTGGTACTCCTCTTTGTTTTAAGATTTTCTTGGAGCTCTGTATGTTTTAGAATATAGGACTCTAAAGAAGTTTGTCGTGATAATCAAAGAAATATAAAGATTGCAAGAAAAAGTAACAAGAAAGAAAAAAAATGTTTTTGAAAGAGAGTTCCTTAGAAATGACCAAGAACCGCACACTTCATACACTTAAAAAAGAAAGACAAAATTTCCTCACATCCATCATAGTTAAACTAAATATTTATGATTGCATAAAATAAAAAAAGATGGTCTGCATGCATAAGAGAACTTTAATAAAGTAAACACATGTGGAGCTCAAATAAAGATAATGATAGATCAATCTAAAATAGTTTATACTCAAAACTCATAGTTATAAAGTACAGTAAAAACTGATCCCGGAATAGTTCTCTTGGGATTTCTGAAAAATATATAGTCTATTACAAATCCTTGAAATTTAAATGTGTTTGTCCTTAGGACTGGGATTGGGGCTCCCATAGAGAATAAATAAAATATAAACAAGAATTAATTTTAGAAGGAGGATGGTGGGTGATGACAGAGTATCAAGACCCGAAAAGAAGACAAGAAGAAGTTATTAGATTTTGGTTAAACCTTTATAGTCAAAGAAGCATAGAAACTATATGAAAAACTGATAAACAAAGCAAGATACGATTAGTATGAACTTACTATGATGGTCTCTCTCTCTTTTTACTTGATTGTTGTTGTCCTTTTATTGTCTCCATTGACGGTTATAGGAACTGTCTCAAATGCTTCTTTCTCTTCTATGGTTAATTTTTCAATTTCCCTTTTGAACCAATCTTCAATGTAGTTTTTCATTGGTGCGACGTTTATTTCATGCCTAGATTTAATGTTGAATAAATCACTTTCCAAGTCTCTTAATTCAAGAGAAATTCCATGTACTCCTTCTTCAATATCTTAATTTTTCACAGAATAATCAACTAGCTAATTGTTTATTTCTTCTTCATTATATTCGAGTATGCCATAAAACTTTTCAGTTGATAACCCCTTAAATATCTCAACTTGTTCGTCAAATTATTGCTTTGTTATAAACATTGAATTGAGTATTAATTTAGGGTCTTGTACCTCATTAGTGCCTCCTTCTAGATCTATTGTCGTGATTCTTTTGAACAGTTCTTCTCTTTTTAGTATGGCTTCGTTGCATGCTTGAACAATGTTACTCAAATTCTTAATTTTTTCCTTCCAACAAGCATTTAGTTGTTTTATTCGACTTGGAGAAGGAATATCCTCTTCTCTTTTTCTCAATTTTGTCATGTTTGAAACTTTAATTCAAAATGGTAAGGTAGCATCGGTGTAGAAACCTTCTTCGTTCTTTAAATCATCTTCCATATACTCATGAAAGGCATGTTCCCTTGAACCAAAAGAAACAATATTTTTTGATGCCTCCCATGCTTTTTTTATTGGTGACATTCTCTTCTTAATATTTGTTTCTACATAAATTTGGAATGTTGTGAGTAGACTTGAGGATCCTTTCAACTTAATGGTGGGTGTATTCAGTTTGACCATTGATAGAGGAATTTCCAGGATTGGAAGAGGCATTAAGGTATTTTCTAATTCTTTGATCCTTTCTTTTAGCTTGGCATGTACTTCTCCATGCACCATGCAAAAAGTTCTTTACATTCAAATACCTCAGGAAAACACCCTGCGCGAGCGATTCTGGATGCCCAGATTACATCTTTTTGTGTAGGAGGAGAGGAGTAATATGCATATTCTCTATACCATTGAAAGTTCTGGTATTCATGACCAAAGATATTTATAGTATCACCACAAAATTGTTGTATAGTTGTTGTTTCCATTAGGTTGACGAGAGTATTTTTCAACTGAATAATAACTTGAAATAAATCTTTTCGGAGAGATGAAAATAATATAATCCTTTGGAAAATGGCGAATTAATGCAATTTAATGAGTAATATCCTTGAGTCTTTTTCCATCAATGAAAATATTTTTGGAGCCTTCACAATCAATTGTTAGCATTGAAACACATTTAATGCATATTGGAAAAAGCACGAGAATGGCGGGGATGGATGAGAGTAGATTTGAATATGAATATTTGCATGAAGCCACCAACCCATGAACCCGCAGCTATGGATGATCAAAAATAAGTTAAGTGTAGAAAAGCAGTCGGTCGGACTTGCATGCAGGAGAAATAAAATACGTTATGGGCTCAGGACCTGCGAAAAATATGATGGTTGTAATGAGGATCACGGAATTTTGGGTGCAAAATGGAGATCGCAGAACTTGGAGAATGAAATCTCGACCCCGTGAACCTTCGAAGTTGGAAAAAGGATAATTATAATGTAGGAAGGTGGTCAATCAGACTTATTACGTAGGAAATTGGATGGGTATGAAATCCTGTGAACCCGTGATTTTTGGAATACGACTAAGTATTCCAACTAGGGAAAGGGATATAAGAAGTGAAAAAGGAAAGAGGGAAACAAGGGCAGGTACAGAAGAGGGAATAGAAATGGAAAAAAAAAAGATGGGAAAATAGAAAGGGGAAGGAAATTTCGGAAGCATGAATTGGTCTCATCACCTGGCTCCAACTGTGGGATGATAACCCCCTGTGGGTTGTCAATAATCCAAAATATTCATGACAAGTTCTTTCATCCATTGGCCTATGGAGTCAATGGTAAGAATATACAAACTAAATAAAATAAAATTATGTACAAGCAAATGAGAAAATTTCAAGTGAAGAAACCTTTCAGATGTTTCCCATTAACAGGAAGCATTAACATTTTACCCTTCATATCTTTGAGCATATAAGAATTAAAACCTAAGATTTTTTCAACGATGTATGGTCCAATCCAATACAGAGTGCTTCGAATGTTGTGTGCATTAATGGTTTCTCCTTAGCTTTATTACAGAGTAACACCAGTTCTCCCTTCTGAAAATTCTTTATGGTTGCATTCTGGTCAAAAACAAATTTGATACTTTCTTGTCTCTGAGAAGTTTTGTTCATGGATTTACTTCGTTCTTCCTCTAATTTCAATAATTGATTAACCCTCTTTTGCGTAGGTGAAAAATCTTATGTATCCTATGTATTTCCTAAAAATTCAAGGCATTCATCTCAAGGTTGATTGGCATTTTTTCTTCTTTCCCATAAACCAATGTATATGGAGACATCCTAGTGTTTTCTTTTGGATTCATTATGCTCGCCCACAATGCATCAGTGAAATTAAAATGCAAATTCCTTTGGTTCTTATCAACAATTTTCTTTAATATCTTAATGACTGTCTTATTGGTGGATTCTACAAGACCATTCCCTTGTGGATAATAGTTTGATGATTGCCGCATAACAATTCCATATTCTCCAAATAATTCTATAAATTTTGAATCAATGAAAATCGACCCATTATCAGTGATGAATTTTCTTGGAACACTGAATCTTAACAAAATATTATCTTTGAGAAACTTAATCAACTCTTCATAATCATCTTTTTTCAATGCCACTGCTTTTGGCCACTTTGTAAAATAATTTGTAGAGGTGAGAATATATATATGTCCCTTTCTTGACATTGGTTTTATTGGCCCAATGAAATCAAGTCCCCATTGGGAAAATGGTTGTTCTATAGATATAGGTTGTAATGACATTGCAGGTTTTTTCATTTTCCCTTAAAATTGTTGACAAGATACACACTCCCTTATTGTAGCATACGAGTCTCTAAAAATTAATGGCCAATAAAACCCAACTCATATTATTTTATGGGTGGTGGCGGTAGGTGAAAAATGTCCACCACATATTCATTCATGGAATTATTTCATCAATTAATGAGATTTCATTTCATCGACACATCTCAGCAATATACCATCATAGTTCCTCCTGAACAATATATCGACAATCATCACATATTGACTCAACTTCATCTTCAATGTTCTTGGCTCTTTATTGTTCATTGTGACTAGAAATTTTCTGGACCTCAAATAAAATATAACATCTCTATACCATTATGAATCTTCCATGGGTTCTCCTACTAGAATTTAAATCATTCCATCCAAATAATCATTGTTTGCAATGAGTTTACATAAAACCTATCCTTTGACTGCCTTTAAAGGTTTAATTTCAATGTCATATTCTTGAATTTTTTCCAGCCAATTTGCCCATTTTCCTTCTCTCAATTGTTGATTTAAAATCATCTTCACAGGAGAGGATGGAACATAAGAAATGACATGATAATTTAATATGTAAGTCTAAAAGTGCACCACCACCTTCACAAGAGATAAGGCTTGTTTATCCAATTATGAATATCTCAATTCATAATCATGAAGGGTCTTTCTCATGAAGCTAATCGACAGTTTTCCACCCTTGGTATTCCTCTGAGTAAGAATAGATGCAACCATTGTTTCTGTAGTGAATGAATAAATGATGAAGTCTCGTTGAAAATATGGGCTAATAAGGACTGGAGTTGTAGTGATTTCCCTTTTGATATTATTAAAATCTTCTTGTGTATCCATTGTCCATTCAAACCGTTGGTCCCTTTTCAACAATAAATTTATCAGCTTCACAATACTTCCATAGTCAGGGAAAAATCTTCGTACAAAGTTGATCTTGACAAAAAATGATTGAACTCCTTTCTTAGATGATGGTGGTTTAAGTTCATTTATATCTCTAACTCTTTCAGGATATATATAGATTCCTTCCTGACACACAATATGACCCAACAATTTTCCTTGAGTTACAGCGAATAAACATTTCTTTGGATTTCAGGAAACACCATATAATCTACACCTGTCAAAAAATTTCCTCATGTGATGAATGTGATCACTCCTTGTTTTTGAATGTACTGTTAAGTAATCTTGATAATCCACCATGAATTTTCCTATCAACCCCTCAAAATCATGATCTATAGACCTCTGAAATGTATCTCCTGGATTCTTTAAACCAAAGGGAATCCTAGCATATTTATATGTCTCCCAAGGTGTTATGAATGTTGTCTTTGCTCTATCTTCTTCAGCAACCAAGACTTGATTTTACTCAGAAAAACCATCTGACATGGACATGCAGGTTGATCCCGTGACTTGTTGGAGAAGAAACTCCATGTTAGGTAAAGGATAATTAACCTTTATACTTTCTTTGTTAAGATCCCTGGAATATACACACATCTGAATCTTCCCAATCTTCTTTCTTACTATCACAGGATTTGAAATCCAATAAGAATGTCTAATGGGGTATATTATTCCATCCTTCTTTAATTTATCCAATTAAAACTTTACCAATGGTTTTAATTTGGGGTTCACCATCCTTATCAAGCCTTCAAATCATCATAACTCCATGCGAACACATCAAGATATCCTTTAAATAATGCAACATATTGGTCAACTTCTTCAATTGTGCAACCAACTCCCAAGTTGACATATTTTGGGAAACTGTCGGTTCCAATATTAGTTTTTCTTTTTTCTTGGACCTTTTGGAGAGAAATTTCTTCCAAGATATTTTTAGTGTGATCATCTCTTGTAAAAAGAGACTCAAATTGAATACAATCCCTCAGGACAACAGTTATGTTATTTTCTTCATCATCATCGTCGTTCAACAAAACATTTTCCAATTTCTCACCATTCTCAAATACTTGTAAACATTCTTGGTTATCAGGTACATAAGGTTGGAATACTCTTTTTACTTGAAAATATGTTGTTCTTTGAATACCATCCGGGTTTGACAATGAGGCCGCCAAATCTAATGAATATGCCTTATGATTATTATCCCTTGGGATGAAAGAAATGTTGAAAGAGTTTAAATCTTACATCAATTCGTTAACTCTTTTGAAATATAAGTTGAGTCTTTTTTTTTTAATTTTATACCTCTGGGTAATTTGATTTATCACCAAATTGGAGTCACCGGTCACAATTAGATGTTTTATGTTCATTTCNACATGCAAATTCAAATCTGATAGTAGGTCGATGCACAATCTTTCCTAGATTAACAAGGACAATTCCAACTCCACTCCCAGAGATTGAGAAAGCTCCATCAAATGACATCCTTCAATATCCTTCAAATTGATTCTCTTGATTCTTCATATCTTGGGTTTTCTCTAGGTCTTAAATATGCTCCATGTCTAGGATAGAATAGTTTCTGATACATGCGTCTATATAATCTTCCATTAATTCATTGTCCTTCTTTTTGAAAGAGAAGGGTCTCTTGGGTTCACTAGGGACCTTAATCATCGCTCCTCTTTTATCTGGCATCATTATGCATCTTCCATCGTTCATTATGTATCCTTCGATCATAGATTACCAATCTCTTCATGAAACAACTCCATATGCAGGGGGAAGTTCTACTACAATAATATTGAAAAATTTAATAATATGGGAAGTCGTTGTGATCCAATCATAAAAATATTTGATTTCTCCATAAGCTGGCACTTGTCTAGAATCAATTTCATATACACTTTCACTAGTCTCATAATATTTGGTGCATTTCATGCCCAATGCCTCCATGACCACCAGTGGCATAGTATTATTGGTCGCTCCTATATCAACTAAGAAATTATGAAGGGAAACATCATGATTTTCAATTGAAATATAAAAAGGTGGAATTTTACTTCTCAATTTCACAGTTGATGTGTTTTGGATTTGTTTCGGACTTATAAAAACAACCTCCATTTTTCCATATGGATCATCCAACAATATCAAAATATTCTCCCTTTGTTGAGGGATCTTTACTACTTCTATGAAAGGGAGAGTTATCCTTAGCTTACTCAAGTCCTCTACAACATTGTATTTCATCTGAGTAGGTTTTGACATCATATGTTGCTTCTTTCTTCCTACACTATCTGTCACATTTTAATTTTCCTTTTTTCTCATTCACCTTTTATTTATCTTTCTCATTTTCATTTTTAGAATCATTTTTATTCTTGGATTTATTTACAAACATGTGAGTCTGGGAAACATTTTCTTGTGATTCAGGGTCAATGTTGCCTTCTTCAAATATATACATGGATGCCTTACATCCGTCCATTTGTATAAATTTGGAACTTTCATCAAGTAAGTAATTGTTCCCTTTCTCAACCATTTTTTCATCATATACATCAACTAGAACAACTGCATTTGGGGTTGGTTTCCTGGGAACCCTTTTCCTTTGCAAATTATCCATTTTTTCAAACCTTACTCTGCTTTCTTGGGGAGGGTTTCATATTTTATCTTGGATCGTAATTCTATGATTCGCTACATGATTATCTCCCCTTCTTAATCTAAATATCTCATTCTGCATCTACCCGATGGTTCTATTCATTTGTGAAATTTCAATTCTTTGTTTGGTTTATTGTGTTGCAACATGGTCTACCTTCACATCTGGTATGGTTCCCTTAAAAACTCCTCCTCCAATCATTTGATTTTGGGTGGGCTATGATTTATTTTCTTCATTCCTTATTGAGCTAGAGGCTCCTTGATCATCAATATTTAGGCATCCCAGCTGCCTATGCACTTTTCCCAAGATAATATCAGGGTCAACACCTGCCTCAATCATAATTTTTTCCATCTCAGTGGCCTTAAATATTTGTTTCTTCCAAGGTATCCATCTGGGACATTTTGATAGCATATTTTACATTTGGGGGAATTGCATTCTTATAACAACCAAGTATCACTGGGTCATTAGGTCTTTAATTTTATGGAATATTGCTCAAAGTTTTATTGAACCTAAGATTGAAATATTGTATTCTCTCATTCTTCCTTAAACCAATCTGGGTAAAATTGGTGATAAGGGTATGGTATGCAACTAGAGGAGTGAACATAGTTATAAAAATGGATTTGAGGTCAATAAATGAGCCAATTGACCTACTAGGTAATGTCGTATACAATTCATAGGCTTGTCGTGATAAGGTAAGAAGAAATAACCTTACCATTACATCATCATATTCAACAGGATGAAAATCACACAGATCAACAAATAAGTTAATATGTCTTTTGGCATCAATTGTTCCATCTCCCAAAAATTCCTTCAAGGTACCCTTAGGGAGGGAAAACAGGGAGGTCATGTTGCTCACCTCAAATATTTAAGGGGGAATCCCTTACTCTTCTTCGGTTTCCAAATATTAGGTCTTCTTGATTTCTTGCAGCACCTCCTCCACCTCCTTGTCTTTCTTCATGAGGTTATCTTCATGGATCTTCTCGTGGTTGTTCATTTCTTCTCGCCATGTCTAGAGATATTTCAGGAATATGTTTTCCACTTCCTAGAATACATATTTGCTTTCTTTTTCTTCTGGTAATGGGTCCCTTGTATTCATCCAGCTTCAATCATGGCCTTGTTCTTTTGCTTCTCTAGCTAGTCTTTCATTTCTTCTATCTTGTCCCTTGTCTCTCCTCTATCTACGAAGGATTTATCTTTATTCTTCTTGGACCAATGTCTGCCAAGATATTTCCAATTCTTCTCTAGTTTCGGCTGTATTTATTACTAGATTATATAGATGATGTAAGATGCTTCGTTGATTATTTAATCCAATTTCTAGGTGGTGTTGATCAGCCTGGAGAAAAGTCATGTATCTTTCAAAAATGCTAAACCGAATTTCAAATTTCAATTCAAGTCCCCGGTATGGTCTCCAAAAATTTTGATGCTTGAATCCGTCAGGACTTAAACGACAACCCCATGGGGATACAAATACCCATGCAATCATATATAGGTGGTGCTCATCTTTGTTTTAAGATTTTCTTGGAATTCTAGATTTTTTAGAATATAGGAATTTGAAGAAGTTCATCGTGATAATCAAAGAAATATAAAGATTGCAAGAAAAAGTTTTTTTTTAATGAGAGTTCCTGAGAAATGACCTGGAACCGCACACTTCATAAACTTAAAAAAAATAGACAAAATTTCCTCACATCCATCATAGTTAAATTAAATATTTATGATCACAGAAAATAAAAGAAGATGGTTTGCATGCATAAGAGAACTTTAAAAGAGTAAACACATGGGGTGCTCAAACAAAGATAATGATAGATAAATATCAAGTACTTTATACTTAAAACTCAGAGTTATAAATTACAGTCAAAACTGATCCCGAAATAGTTCTCGCGGGATTTCTAGAAAATATATAGTCTGTTACAAAGCCTTGGAATTTAAATGTGTTTGTCCTTAGGACTGGGATTTGGGATCCCGCGGACAATAAATAAAATATAAAAAAGAAGTAATTTCTAAAAGGAGGATGGTGAGTGATGATAGAGTAGAAAGACCTAGAAAGAAGACGGGAATAATTTATCAGATTTTGGTTAAATCTTTCTAGTCAAAGAAGCGGAGTAATTGGATGAAAAATTGATAAAGAAAGAAAGACATGATCATTATGAACTTACTATTATGGTTTCTTGCTCTTTTCACTTGATTTTTTTTGTTCTTTTATTGTCTGCATTGATGGTTATAGGAACTGTCTCAACTGTTTCTTTCCCTTCTTTGGTTAATTTGTCTATTGCCCTTTTGAACCAATCTTCGACGTATTTTTTCATTGGTACGACGTTTATTTCATGCCTAATTTTAATGTTGAATAATTCACCTTCCAAGTCTCTTAAGTCAAGAGAAATGACATGTACTACTTCCTCAATACCTTGATTTTTCACGGAATAATCAACTAGCCAATTGTTTATTTCTTCTTCATTATATTCGAGTATGCCATAAAAAAATTCAGCTGATAACCCCTTAAATATATCAACTTGTTTCTTTGTTAGAAACATTGAATTCAGGATTAATTTAGGGTCTTGTACCTCATTAGTGCCTCCTTCTATATCTATCTCCATGAGTCTTTTGAACAGTTATTCTCTTTTTATTATGGCTGCGTTGCAAGCTTGAACAATGTTACTCAAATTCTTAATTTTTTCCTTCCAATAAGAATTTAGTTTTTTTATTCGACTTGGAGAAGGAAGATCCTCTTATCTTCTTCTCAATTGTGTCATGTTTGAAAATTTAATTCCAAATGGTAAGACAAAATCAGTGTAGAAACCTTCTTCGTTCTTTAAATCAACTTGCAGATACTCATGAAAGGCATGTTCCCTTGAGACAAAAGAAACAATATTTTTTTATACCTCCCATCCTTATGTTATTAGTGACATTCTCTTCTCAATATTCTTTTCTACATAACTTCAGACCGTTGTGATTAGACTTGAAGATCCTTTCAACTTAATGACGGGTGTAGTCGATTTGATCATTGACAGAGGACTTGCCAGGATTGGAAAAGGCATTTACCAATTATTTGATCCTTTATTTTAACTTGGCATGTACTTCTCCATGCACCATGCAACAAGTTCTTTACAATCAAATACCTCAGGAACACACCCTGCGCGAGTGATTCTCAATGCCCAAATTACATCTTTCTATGCAGGAGGAGAGGAGTAATATGAATATGCGTTGGACCACTAAAATTTATGGTCTTCATGACCAAATATATTTATAGTATCACCACAAAATTGGTGTCTAGTTGTTGCTTCCATTAGGTTGACGGGAGTATTTTTTCAGCTAAATAATAACTTGAAATAAATATTTTTGGAGAGAAGACCATCAATTTGTGGATGAAATGATGTGCTCTTTTTCAACTTGGTGTCCATGAGTGCCCATAATATTGACCAAAATTTCCCAATAAATTGAGAATATCGATCAGAATTTATGGATTTGGGCAACCCAAAATGTACCCATACATGTTGAAAGAACATTTGTGTCGTTTGTTCAGTTGTAACCTGATTCTTACAAGGCCTCAAAATATACATTTTGTTGAAACGATCAACCACAACATAAATATAATCATGATTCTTTATAGACATAGGTAATCCTCCTACAAAATCCATGGAAATGTTTTCCCAAGGACGAGAAGGAACCAGAAGTGGATTATACAATCATAACTTTATATTTCTAGGCTTACTTGTAGCACATAAAGAACATCCTCTTACATATCGTGAAACACTTTCATTCATTTTAGGCCAACAAAAATACCTTTGCAAATTAGCCACCATCTTGCCTACACCAAAGTGGCCAACAATAAGAGAGGAATGTGCTTCCCTTATGATGCTGACTCTTTCACCCTATGGAATACATAAATTGCCAAGATGATACAAAATCTTATCATTGATCTGAAAATGAAAAAGGTTTGTATATACAAATTTGCAAGTGAAATAGTTATGTGACTTAGGTAATTGGATCAAGTTTGCAAGAACTTAAACTTAATGAGTTTTTACTTAACAATGAACAACATAAACAGTTATAAACAACCATCAAAATTAATCACATAACACAGCAAAATGATAAAGGATTTCACCTGTCTCTTGAGCTACATCTTCTCGTCTAGCTTCCAATGGATCATTTTCATTATATGCTCAAAAAGTCAAAATCAGTGCTTTACAATGCTCAGAATGCAAAATAGATGGCTTCAATGGCTCCAGAATTTCCAAAAACCCCTACTTGGGCTCTTCCTACACCTGGTTTGGCCACAAACTGAGAAAAATACACTCCCTGGAATTTTTTCCCCAATAGCTTATTGTACTTTCTTGCCAAAACACACCTCTATCCAATTGAACTTGGCTCCGAGTGTTTTCGTGCCAAAACCCAGCACCACTTGTTGTTCCGCAAATTGGGGCAAATTGTCGCATCGTTATCGTGATTAGTGCCTTAATGGGTGGAGGTTGTGCTCACGTGTCCCCCCATGTGGTCAGGAACCAACCTAGATTAACGCACCCATCGGCCTATCCATTAGTTTTACTGCACCATTGGTCATGTGGATATATAATGGAGTATGTGACCAAGGTTGGGGCTAAGCCCCAGCCCTTTTCCGCCCAGCTCAAAGTTTAATGCAACTTTAAATTATTGTTTTAAAAATAAGGTTTAAGTAACATGTGTGGGCGAGCTAGTAGCCCAGCCTTTTCCAATACTTTTCCACTGTCAGAGGTCCCGGGTTTGACCCCAGGACTCCAACAAATTTTAAACCATAAACCAATTACATGGTGTCATGTGGCGGCCCCTGGCTAGGCCACATGGCACCTTTCCATCTACCCGTACAATGAAATGTGTCGACCACTGGTTGTTCCATGTCAACCCTTGCACAGTCACCTTTCCACGCCAGCCACTAAATCACCTGCCACGTCAATTGTCCAGTCGACCTTCCACGTTAGTTGTATGGTCGTACGATCAACTCACATATGGCCTATACGGACTGTACAGACTGTGTATAGTCAACATTTTTCTTGTTTGGAAAAATGGACAGAACATGATATCTTAGCCATACAGACTGTGTTTGAGCTTGTACAAGTTGTGTTGGGATCGTGAGGATGAGATCTATGCAATGGATCTATTTTCAAGCAATTTCGAGCATTTTATTATTGAGCATTTGTTGATCCCCTGGACCACTCCTCCCCATTGAAAATATTTTGGACCTCCAAAAGAATACTTTCATTCAATTTGAAGATGAGGGTACAGTTCCCTCAACTTTCCAACCTCAATCCATTTATCTTTGCTTGGATTTGTGTCTTTGAGACCAACACAAAGGTACTCCACATTCCCTCGTTTTGAAGTTCTTATCTTTCTATCAAAGATTGCGTCCTCGTTTAATTTTGAAATATATTATGGTGAGAAGTCATCTATTGAAGGAATCTAAACATGCTATCCTTGATCATCAATCAAAGGAGGCTCATACAATCTCAAATTCTCAACATTAACAACTGCATACATTTTCATATAAGGAGGTAAATCCAAACGGAAGGGATTGTTACCAATCTTTTCAAGAATCTTGAAAGGTCCATATGTAATTGGTTTAAGCTTTCCACCTTCTCTTTTAAGCCTCTCTTTGCTAATGTAAATCCAAACTTCATCTCCAACTTGGAAACTGTAATCAACACGATGTTTTTCATGTCTTGACTTGTACTTGGCTTGGCTCTTTTCCAACTGTTCTTGTACCATTTGATGCACCAACTGAATTTGTTCAATGAACTTATTTGCTCTATCAATGTCATAATGACCATCAATAGAAATGCCCTTCCCAAAGATAAAATCTAAAGGAGATTTTGGCAAATAACCAAAACATGCCTCAAATGGAGATATTTGAGTCAAAGTGTGCTTAGCCCGGTTATAAGCATCCTAAATGTAGTGTAGGTGCTCATCCTAAAGCTTAGGATGTTTTTTGCAATAACCACGAAGAAGATGTATTACTTTTCTATTCACCACTTTTGTTTGACCATTAGTTTGTGGATGAAAGGTTGTGCTCTTTTTCAAATTGTTGTCCATGAGTTCCCATAATCTTGATCAAAATTTCCCAATAAATCAATAATCTCAATCAGAAATATGGATTTGGGCAACCCAAAATGTACCCATACATGTTGAAAGAAAATTTGTGTCATTTGTTCAGTTTTAACCTACTTCTTACAAGGCATCAAAATACATATTATGCTGAAACGGTTAACCACAACGTAAAGATAATCATGATTCTTTTTAGACATAGGTAATCCTCCTACAAAGTCCATGGAAATGTTTTCCCAAGGATGAGAAGGAACCGAAAGTGGAATATACAATCCCAAATTTTTATTGCTAGGCTTACTTGTAGCACATAAAGAACATACTCTTACATATCTTGAAACACTTTCATTGATTTTAGGCCAATAGCAATACCTTTGCAAATTAGACATTGTCTTGCCTACACCAAGGTGGCCAACAATAAGAGAAGAATGTGCTTCCCTTATGATGTTGAATCTTTCACCCTGTGGAATACATAGCTTGCCAAGATGATACAAAATCTGTTAATCCCTAATATTGGCTCATTACCCCTTAATTGGGGAATATTACATTAGTAATGTTATTTTATTTATGTCGGATTTATTCCATTAGTTGTAATTATACCTCCTAGTCTCCTATATATACCAAGGAGACATTTTCATTTGGAATCATCTTGTACTTGAACATTTATGTGGGGTAAAAGGAGGTATCCCCCTCGAAGAGGCTTATTATCTGAAATTATCTCTTTTTCAAGGCTTTGAGTACTTTTTCTGAGGTTTTTCTATGCTATATTGATATTTGGTTCTTAACATATGGTATCAGAGCTCTAGGTCTTGTGGTTTCTTTGCTACATATGAGACACCTTGGAATTTTATCTATAACTTTTCTTCTACAAAATTTCAGATGGAACATCTTGGAGGATATTTAGAAAATGGATCAAGGTACGTTTGGTTAAAATTTCAGCTCCTGAGGCCTTATACTTTCAAAGATACAGCATGTGCAAGATAGGGTTCTGGAATCATCCTGAATTGAGTCATTGCGTAATTTTCGCTATAACAAATTTTCTGTAAAGTTTGTGACCCTGAACTCTGGATTCTATTCACAGAAATTAGTAATGTATCTGTGGTAAACAATTCAACTTCTGGTTCATCGTACATTTGTAGATACACCCTGTGGAACATAGGGTATCTGACTATTCCTATTGACTATTCTCAAGAAGGTGTTCCAGGTAAAACAATCATAATTTCTTCCTAGAGTATCCAAATTGAGTGAGATTGATTTCATTGGATAGTGGATAGTCTTTAGTATGTTTGGTACAAGTTTCATAATTTTATATCGATTATTTTGTGCGGGGAACGCTATACAAGTGAGATCTCTTGGAAAGGCCAAAAATCAGTAAGTTGTGGGGAAGTTACCGTAAATTCCACTTGGTACATCCAATTTTGATCAAACCTATGGCATTGCAGAGAAGAAATATCAAAGAACTACATAAAATAAAGTTTCATACCCATAAGGGCTGAAACTTGGGAGATAAAATAGAAGAAAGATTGTCTAGCAGAACCACCTCAAAATCAAGGTTCAAAAGTGATACTTGGACAACATGCCACCCAAAAAGGGAATTTCTACACCAAACAAGCCTCCAGACAATCCTACTTGGACTCTTGATGAAGGTGAAGAAATGCATAGGTACATAAATTATTTACAAAAGAAGATATTAACAAAATATTAACTACAAGAGATGGAAGCTAAGTTGGAGGCAAAGATGGATGGTTTAAAAGAGGAAATCATGGAAGTATTGAAAAATTTTGTAACAGAGAAGACACCTGAAAGTGAAAATGCATCCAATGAAATTTATTATGATGACACAAGGAAGGTGAATCAAGAATGGAGAAACTTCGACTTTGGGTTGAAGAGCAACCACATTCCTAAGATCGATATGAGGAAGTTTGATGGCAAGGACCCAATCACATGGCTAATTCATATGGAGCAATTCTTTGATATACATAATGTGCCACATACACAAAAGGTATGAATTGCTTCTTTATATTTATAACCCAATCAATTTGTATGGTATTGATGGATTTGTTCTCGTAAATCACTCATCACTTAGACAATTTTCACAGAAGAAATAATAGCACACTATGAGGATACAA
>JASDQU010504354.1:23077-33589 GCA_032191745.1 Picea mariana | reverse complement strand
ATTTATCCTTGGTGGATCTAAAAGATTTCTTTAGAGTTTTTAATGGTTTGAAAATAATTTTAATGTTCTTTTTAGCTAAAATTTTGGATATGTGATTGGTAATGCCTTGGATGTAGGGAAGAGAGACGAGAGCTAGGAGTGGGGAAGAAGAGGAAGAGTTTTTTATTTGGGATTATGGGTTGAGCGGAAGGAATTGGAGATTTGAGAGCTAGAGTAACAATTGGATATAAGGGCCTTGGTTAGGTGGTATTTTTCTTTATCGAGGAATTGGGGGTCGGAGGTACAAATGGCTCAAGTAACTAGAGTTTTAAGCATAAATCATTTTTGGATTGGGTGGTGATGGGGTTGGGCATGAAGGTACCTGTTATTGGAGTACATGCACATTTTCCTACTATTTAGGAGGATTTCTATTTATACCATGTCTATTTATAGAAATTCTAATTTTATCAAGTGGATACCTATATGTAATATCATGGGTTTCCAATACCATGGGCTCATAAACCACCATTAGGTGAATTCCCATTTTCTAGGAGGAAGAGCGCTTAATTCCTTGATTTTAGGAGATAATTCCTATTTCATGGCTAGAGAGTGCACTTGAGTGAGAAGATTATTCTCCTAGATAAGTGCACACTTCTCCTTAAGTCTTAGTTCTATTATTATCCATGGAGTCTAGTTATACATGCATGAGTTCTCACTTGTGCATGGCTAACTCCATTTATGACCAGCTAACTCCATTTATGGCTAGTTAACTAATACTAAGAGGGAGTTTATTTTTGCTATTACATGTGATTTATGACTAGATAACTCCATTTATGGATAGTTAATTGATACTAAGAGGGATTTTATTTTTTCTATTACATGTGCATGCATATGTAGTAGAAAAAATAAACTCCCTCTTAGTATAAATTAACTAGCCATAAATGTAGTTAGCTAGTCATAAATGGAGTTATCCATGCACAAGTGAGAACTCATGCATGCATAAATAGACTCCATGGATAGTAATATAACTGAATACTTAAGGAGAAATGTTCACTTATCTAGGAGAATAATATTCTCACTCAAATGCACTCTCTAGCCATGAAATAGGGATTATCTCCTAAAATCAAGGAATGAAGCACTCTTTCTCCTAGAAAGTAGGAATTGACCTAATGGTGGTTTATAATCCCATGGTTTTGGAAACCCATGGTATTTTCCCATGGTATTACATATAGGTAGCCACCTACAAAAAATCAACTTGATATAAATAGACATGATATAAATAGTAGTCCTCCTAAATAGTAGGAAAATGTGCATGTACTCCAACACCCCACCTGAAACACAATCGAGGTGTGCACAAATATGAGTCTCGGAAATATGAATCCATGTTAGGTACTTATGTACAAGCATAGATGCATAACAAATGAACAAAATTTAGGTAAAGAGGGAAAACATGGTGGGAACAAAACCCCCCCTCAAAATATCTTGCTAACAAAAAAAGAATGTTAACATGTTCAGCTGCTAAGTTGATGTATCCATCACTCATAGAATGTCCCTCAATGTGAAAAAAAAAAAATTGGGTGAAAGTTGTTGATGCTTGAATCCGTCGGGACCGAAACGACAACCTCACAGGGATACAAATCCCCCTGCATTTTTATAGAGGTGGTACTCCTCTTTGTTTTAATATTTTCTTGGAACTCTGTATGTTTTAGAATATAGGACTCTAAAGAAGTTTGTCATGATAATCAAAGAAATATAAAGATTGCAAGAAAAAGTAACAAGAAAGAAAAAAAAAAAATTTGAAAGAGAGTTCCTTAGAAATGACCAGGAACTGCACACTTCATACACTTAAAAAAGATAGACAAAATTTCCTCACATCCACCATAGTTAAACTAAATATTTATGATCGCATAAAATAAAAGAAGATGGTCTGCATGCATAAGAGAACTTTAATAAAGTAAACACATGCGGAGCTCAAATAAATATAATGATAGATCAATCTAAAATACTTTATACTCAAAACTCGGAGTTATAAAGTACAGTAAAAACTGATCCCGAAATAGTTCTCTTGGGATTTCTGAAAAATATATAGTCTATTACAAATCCTTGAAATTTAAATGTGTTTGTCCTTAGGACTGGGATTGGGGCTCCCGCAGACCATAAAGAAAATATAAACAATAATTAATTTTTAGGAGGATGGTGGGTGATGACAGAGTATCAAGACCCGAAAAAAAGACAAGAAGAAGTTATTAGATTTTGGTTAAACCTTTCTAGTCAAAGAAGCATAGTAACTATATGAAAAACGGATAAACAAAGCAAGATATGATCAGTATGAACTTACTATGATGGTCTCTCTCTCTTTTTACTTGATTTTTGTTGTCCTTTCATTGTCTTCATTGACGGTTATAGGAACTGTCTCAAATGCTTCTTTCCCTTCTATGGTTAATTTGTCAATTTCCCTTTTGAACCAATCTTCAATGTAGTTTTTCATTGGTGTGACGTTTATTTCATGCCTAATTTTAATGTTGAATAATTCACTTTCCAAGTCTCTTAATTCAAGAGAAATTCCATGTACTCATTCCTCAATATCTTGATTTTTCACATAATAATCAACTAGCTAATTGTTTATTTCTTCTTCATTATATTTGAGTATGCCATAAAACTTTTGAGTTGATAACCCCTTAAATATCTCAACTTGTTCGTCAAATTATTGCTTTGTTAGAAACATTGAATTGAGGATTAATTTAGGGTCTTGTACCTCATTAGTGCCTCCTGCTAGATCTATCGTCGTGATTCTTTTGAACAGTTCTTCTCTTTTTAGTTTGGCTTCACTGCATGCTTGAACAATGTTACTCAAATTCTTAATTTTTTCCTACCAACAAGCATTTAGTTGTTTTATTCGACTTGGAGAAGGAATATCCTCTTCTCTTATTCTCAATTTTGTCATGTTTGAAACTTTAATTCCAAATGGTAAGGCAGCATCGGTGTAGAAACCTTCTTCTTTCTTTAAATCATCTTGCATATACTCATGAAAGGCATGTGCCCTTGAACCAAAAGAAACAATATTTTTTGATACCTCCCATGCTTTTGTTATTAGTGACATTCTCTTCTTAATATTTGTTCCTGCATAACTTTGGAATGTTGTGAGTAGACTTGAGGATCCTTTCAACTTAATGGTGGGTGTATTCAGTTTGACCATTGCTAGAGGAATTTCCAGGATTTGAAGAGGCATTAAGGTATTTTCCAATTCTTTGATCCTTTCTTTTATCTTGGCATGTATTTCTCCACGCACCATGCAAAAAGTTCTTTACATTCAAATACCTCAGGAAAACACCCTGCACGAGCGATTCTAGATGCCCAGATTACATATTTTTGTGTAGGAGGAAAGGAGTAATATGCATATGCTCTTTACCATTGAAAGTTATGGTATTCATGACCAAATATATTTATAGTATCACCACAAAATTTTTGTCTAGTTGTTGTTTCCATTAGGTTGACGAGAGTATTTTTCAGCTGAATAATAACTTGAAATAAATATTTTCAGAGAGATGACAATAATATAATCCTTTGGAAAATGGTGAATTAATGCAATTTAATGAGTAATATCCTTGAGTCTTTTTCCATCAATGAAAATATTTTTGGAGCCTTCACAATCTGTTGTTAGCATTGAAACACATTTAATGCATATTGGAAAAAGCACGAGAATGGCAGGGACGGATGAGAGTAGATTTGAATCTGAATATTTTCATGAACCCACCAACTTGTGAACCCACAGTTATGGATGATCAAAAATAAGTTAAGTGTAGAAAAGCAATTGGTCGGACTTGCATGCAGGAGAAATAAAATACGTTATGGGCTCAGGACCTGCGAAAAATATGATGGTTGTAATGAGGATCAAGGAATTTTGGGTGCAAAGTGGAGAACACGGAACTTGGAGAATGAAGGCTCGACCCCATGAATCTTCGAAGTTGGAAAAAGGCTAATTATAATGTAGGAAGGTGGTCGATCAGACTTATGACATAGGAAATTGGATGGGGATGAAATCCTGTGAACTCGTGATTTTTGGAATATGACTAAATATGCTAACTAGGGAAAGGGATATAAGAAGGGAAAAAGGAAAGAGGGAAACAAGGGCAGGTACATAAGAGGGAATATAAATGGAAAAAAAAGATGGGAAAATAGAAAGGGGAAGGAAATTTCGGAAGCATGAATTGGTCTCATCACCTGGCTCCAGCTGTGGGATGATAACCCTCTATGGGTTGCCAAGAATCCAGAATATTCATGAAAAGTTATTCCATCCATTGGGCTTTGGAGTCAACAGTAAGAATATACAAACTACATAAAATAAAATTATGTACAAGCGAATGAGAACATTTCAAGTGAAGAAACCTTTTAGATGTTTCCCATTAACAGGAAGCATTAACATTTTACCCTTCATATCTTTGAGCATATAAGAATTAAAACCCAAGATTTTTTCAACAATGTATGGTCCAATCCAATACAGAGTGCTTCGAATGTTGTGTGCATTGATGGTTTCTCCTTAGCTTTATTACAGAGTAACACTAGTTCTCCCTTCTGAAAATTCTTTACGGTTGCATTCTGGTCAAAATATTTTTTGATACTTTCTTGTATCTGAGAAGTTTTGTTCATGGATTTACTTCATTCTTCCTCTAATTTCAATAATTGATTAACCCTCTTTTGCATAGTTGAAAACTCTTATGTATCCTATGTATTTCCTAAAAATTCAAGGCATTCATCTCAAGGTTGATTGGCATTTTTGCTTCTTTCCCATAAACTAATGTATACGGAGACATCCTAGTGTTTTATTTTGGAGTCATTATGCTCGCCCACAATGCATCAGTCAAATTAAAATGCAAATTCCTTTGGTTCTTATCAACAATTTTCTTTAATATCTAAATGAGTGTCTTATTGGTGGATTATGCAAGACCATTCCCTTATGGATAATAGTTTGATGATTTCCCCATAACAATTCCATATTCTCCAAAGAATTATGTAAATTTTGAATCAATGAAAATCGACCCATTATCAGTGATGAATTTTCTTGGAACGCTGAATCTTAACAAAATATTATCTTTGAGAAACTTAATCAACTCTTCATAATCATCTTTTTTCAATGCCACTGCTTCTAGCCACTTTGTAAAATAATTTGTAACAGTGAGAATATATATATGTCCCTTTCTTGATATTGGTTTTATTGGCCCAACGAAATCAAGTCCCCATTGGGAAAATGGTTGTTCTACAGATATAGGTTGTAATGACATTGCAGATTTTTTCATTCTCCCTTAAAATTGTTGACAAGATACACACTCCCTTATTGTAGCATATGAGTCTCTAAAAATTAATGGCCAATAAAACCCAACTCATATTATTTTATAGGTGGTGGCGGTAGGTGAAAAATTTCCACCACATATTCATTCGTGGAATTCTTTCATCAATTATTGAGATTCCATTTCATCGACACATCTCAGCAATATACCATCATAGTTCCTCCTGAACAATATATCGACAATCATCACATATTGACTCGACTTCATCTTCAATGTTCTTGGCTCTTTACGGTTCATCGTGACTAGAAATTTTCTGGACCTCAAATAAAATATAATATCTCTATACCATTATGAATCTTCCATGGGTTCTCCTACAAAAATTTAAATCATTCCATCCAAATAATCACTGTTTGCAATAAGTTTACATAAAACCTGTCCTTTGACTGCCTTTAAAGGTTTAATTTCAATGTCATATTCTTGAATTTTTTCCAACCAATTTGCCCATTTTCCTTCTCTCAATTGTTGATTTAAAATCATCTTCACAGGAGAGGATGGAACATAAGGAATGACATGATAATTTAATATGTAAGTCTAAAAGTGCGCCACAACCTTCACAAGCGATAAGTCTTGTTTATCCAATTATGAATATCTCAATTCATAATCATGAATCGTCTTTCTCATGAAGCTAATGGACACTTTGCCAACCTTGGTATTCCTTTGAGTAAGAATAGATGCAACCATCGTTTCTATAGTGAATGATTAAATGATGAAGTCTCTTTGAAAATATGGGCTAATAAGGACTGGAGCTGTAGTGATTTCCCTTTTGATATTATTAAAATCTTCTTATGTATCCATTGTCCATTCAAACCTTTGGTCCTTTTTCAACAATAAATTGATCGGCTTCACAATACTTCCATAGTCAGGGAAAAATCTTCGTACAAAGTTGATCTTGACAAAAAATGATTGAACTCCTTTCTTAGATGATGGTGGTTTAAGTTCATTTATATCTCTAACTCTTTCAGGATATATATAGATTCCTTCCTTACACACAATATGACCCAACAATTTTCCTTGAGTTACAGCGAATGAACATTTCTTTGGGTTTAAGGAAACACCATATAATCTACACCTGTCAAAAAATTTCCTCATGTGATTAATGTGATCACTCCTTGTTTTTGAATGTACTATTAAGTAATCTTGATAATCCACCATGAATTTTCCTATCAACCCCTCAAAATCATTATCTATAGACCTCTGAAATGTATCTCCTGCATTCTTTAAACCAAAGGGCATCCTAGCATATGCATATGTCTCCCAAGGTGTTATGAATGTTTTCTTTGCTCTGTTTTCTTCAGCAACCAAGACTTGATTTTACCCAGAAAAACCATCTAACATGGACATGCAGGCTGATCTCGTGACTTGTTGGAGAAGAAAATCCATGTTAGGTAAAGGATAATTATCCTTTATATTTGCTTTGTTAAGATCCCTGGAATATACACACATATGAATCTCCCCAGTCTTCTTTCTTACTATCATGGGATTTTAAAGCCAATCAGAATGTCTAATGGGGTATATTGTCCATCCTTCTTTAATTTATCCAATTAAAACTTTACCAATGGTTTTAATTTGGGGTTCACCATCCTTATCTTTTGCTTGACTAGATTTGCCGCTTCTCTCAAGGGAATAATATGTTGAAATATTGTTTTATCACAAGCCTTCAAATCATCATAAATCCATGCGAACACATCAAGATATTCTTTAAATAATGCAACATATTGGTCAACTTCTACAATTGTGCAATCAACTCCCAAGTTGACATATTTTGGGGAACTGTCGGTTCCAATATTAATTTTTCTTGTTTCTTGGACCTTTCGGAGAGAAATTTCTTCCAAGATATTTTTAGTGTGATCATCTCTTCTAAAAAGACACTCAAATTGAATACAATCCCTCGGGACAACAGTGATGTTAGTTTCTTCATCATCATCATTGTTCAACAAAACATTTTCCAATTTCTCACCATTCTCAAATACTTGTAAATATTCTTGGTTATCAGGTACATAAGGTTGGAATACTCTTTTTCCTTGAAAATATGTTGTTCTTTGAATACCATCCAAGTTTGACAATGAGGTTGCCAAATCTAATGAATATGCCTTATGATTATTATCCCTTGGGATGAAAGAAATGTTGAAAGAGTGTAAATCTTACATGAATTTGTTAACTCTTTTGAAATATAAGTTGAGTCTTTTTTTTTTAATTTTATACCTTAGGGTAATTTGATTTATCACCAAATCAGAGTCACCAGTCACAATTAGATGTTTTATGTTCATTTCTTGTGCAAGGATCATTCCTTGAATCAAAGTTTCATATTCTACCTCATTATTGGTACATGCAAATTCAAGTCTGATAGCATGTCGATGCACAATCTTTCCTGGATTAACAAGGACAATTCCAAATCCACTCCTAGAGATTGAGAAAGATCCATCAAATGACATCCTCCAATATCCTTCAAATTGATTCTCTTGATTCTTCATATCTTGGGTTTTCTCTAGGTCTTAAATATGCTCCATGTATAGGATAGAATAGTTTCTGATACATGCATCTATATAATCTTCCATTCATTCATTATCCTTCTTTTTGAAAGAGAAGGGTCTCTTGGGTTCACAAGGGACCTTAATCATCACTCCTCCTTTATCTGGCATCATTATGCATCTTCCATCGTTCATTATGTATCCTTCAATCATATATTACCAATCTCTTCATGAAACAACTCCATATGCAGGGGGAAGGTCTACTACAATAATATTGAAAACTGTAATAATATGGGAAGCCGTTGTGATCCAAGCATAAAAATATTTGATTTCTCCATAAGGTGGCACTTGTCTAGAATCAATTTCATATACACTTTCACTGGTCTCATAATATTTGGTGCATTTCATGCCCAATTCCTCCATGACCGCCAGTGGCATAATATTATTGGTCACTCCTGTATCAATTAAGAAATTATGAAGGGAAACATCATGATTTTCAATTGAAATATAAAAAGGTGGAATTTTACTTCTCAATTTCACATTTGATGTGTTTTGGCTTTGTTTCGGACTTATAAAAACAACCTCCATTTTTCCATATGGATCATCCAACAATATCAAAATATTCTCCCTTTGTTGAGGGATCTTTACTACTTCTATGAAAGGGAGAGTTATCCTTAGCTTACTCAAGTCCTCTACAACATTGTATTTCATCTAAGTAGGTTTTAACATCATATGTTGCTTCTTGCTTCCTACACTATCTGTCACATTTTAATTTTCCTTTTTCTCATTCACCTTTTATTTATCTTTCTCATTTTCATTTTTAGAATCATTTTTATTCTTGGATTTATTTACAAACATGTGAGTCTGGGAAACATTTTCTTGTGATTCAGGGTCATTGTTGTCTTCTTCAAATATATACATGGACGCCTTACATCCGTCCATTTGTATAATTTTGGAACTTTCATCAAGTAAGTAATTGTTCCCTTTCTCAACCTTTTTCTCATCATATACATCAACCAGAATAGATGCATTTGGGGTTGGTTTCCTGGGAACCCTTTTCCTTTGTGAATTATCTATTTTTTCAAACCTTACTCTGTTTTCTTGGGGAGGGTTTCATATTTTATCTTGGATCGTAATTATATGATTTTCTACATGATTATATCCCATTCTTAATCTAAATATCTCATTCTGCATCTACCTTATAGTTCTATTCATTTGTGAAATTTCAATTCTTTGTTTGGTTTATTGTGCTGCAACAGGGTCCACCTTCACATCTGGTATGGTTCCCTTAAAAAATCATCCTCCAATCGTTTGATTTTGGGTGGGCCGTGATTTATTTTCTTTGTTCCTTATTGAGCTAGAGGCTCCTTGATCATCAATATTTAGGCCTCCCAGCTGCCTATGCACTTTTCCCAAGATAATATCAGGGTCAACACCCGCCTCAATCATAATTTTTTCCATCTCAGTGGCCTTAAACATTGCTTCTTCAAGGTATCCATCTGGGACATTCTGATAGCATATTTTACATTTGAGGGAATTGCATTATTACAACAACCAAGTATCACTGGGTCATTAGGTCTTTTATCTTATGGAATCTTGCTCAAAGTTTTATTGAACCTAAGATTGAAATATTGTATTCTCTCATTCTTCCTTAAACCAATCTGGGTAAAATTGGTGATAAGGGTATGATATGCAACTAGAGGAGAGAACATAGTTATAAAAATGGCTTTGAGGTCATTAAATGAGCCAATTGACCTACAAGGTAATGTCGTATACAATTCATAGGCTCGTCGTGATAAGGTTTGAAGAAATAACCTTACCAATACATCATCATATTCAATGGGATGAAAATCACACACATCAAGAAATAAGTTAATATGTCTTTTGGCATTAATTGTTTCATCTCCCAAAAATTCCTTCAAGGTACCCTTAGGGAGGGAAAATAGGGAGGTCGTGTTGCTCACCTAAAATATTTAAGGGGGAATCCCTTACTCTTCTTCGGTTTCCAAATATTAGGTCTTCTTGATTTCTTGCAGCACCTCCTCCACCTCCTTGTCTTTCTTCATGAGGTTATCTTCATGGTTCTTCTCATGGTTGTTCATTTCTTCCCGCCATGTCCAGAGATATTTCAGGAATATGTTTTCCACTTCCTAGAATATAGATTTTCTTTCTTTTGCTTCTGGTAATGGATCCCTTGTATTTGTCCAGCTTCAATCATGGCCTTGTTCTTATGCTTCTCTATCTAGTCTTTCATTTATTCTATCGTGTCCCTCATCTCTCCTCTATCTATGGAGGATTTATCTTTATTCTTCTTGGACCAATGTCTTCCAAGATCTTTCCAATTCTTCTCTAGTTTTGGTTGTATTTATTACTATATTATATAGATGATGTAAGATGCTTCATTGATTATTTAATCCAATTTTCAGGTGGTGTTCATCAGCCTGGATAAAAGTCATGTATCTTTCAAAAACGCTAAACCAAATTTCAAATTTCAATTCAAGTCCCCAGTATGGTCTCCAAAAATGTTGACGCTTGAATCCGTCAGGACTTAAACGACAACCCCATGGGGATACAAATACCCATGCATTCATATAGAGGTGGCACTCCTCTTTGTTTTAAGATTTTCTTGGAATTCTAGATTTTTTAGAATATATGAATTTGAAGAATTTCATCGTGATAATCAAAGAAATATAAAGATTGCAAGAAAATTTTTTTTTTTA
>JASDQU010504354.1:0-13513 GCA_032191745.1 Picea mariana | reverse complement strand
CTATAAATAATGAGGATTCCTCTATTTCCTTTTGCTCACAGAAAGTTTCCCAACAATCTTTGCACAAAAGTAATTTTTTCTCTATTTGAAAAGTTATGGACATAAAAATACCCTTCTAGTAGATTCAACCACTTGTCTATAACATCTGCATCTATTTGACCTTCAAATATAGGAATATCGAAGCTAATTTGTACCTTGAAGGGGGCGTCGCCTGTTGGTAGCCGCCGAAGGATTTGCGCAAAACTATCCATCATCTCATTCCTTTGTTGCGTGAGGGATTCCTCAAGAAACATTTTGAAAGGATATCCTGTCCCATCTTCTTTCTTCTCTCCTAGGATGAGAGGTCGTTTGGGTGCATGAGAGATTTTTTCCTCAAGAGAAACAAGCTCGAGACCCAATTCTTTATACCCTGACCTTGTTGGGGACATGCATTAAGATGACAAGGAGAAGACCGCTCTAATACCACTAATTCTGATTTTATGAGAAGAATGAAATGAATACAAATTATTATAATATGCTTAACACAAAATAATGGAGATACAATAAAATTGGTTTTCTATTCAATAAGGAAATAAGTTGAAACTATAAAATACATTGGAAAACAAGCTTTCTAGAATGGTGGCAGCTTATTTCTGAGAAGAGATGTGACGGTTGTGCTCATTCACAAAAAGATCATTACAATGAGGCTCTGAAGGCCTTTTTACAATAAACCAGAATGTAAAAAACCCTAGACTTTCAAAAACCTAACCATAGGAGATGAAATGCCAAAAGTCATGTGGGCCCCATTTGGGTAAGTTATTAAATCAACTTCCCGGGGTCATAACTTTTTCATACGATCTCTATTTTAGGCGCACGATAGCCCGTTGGAGATCCCTAAAAACGTTGTTTAGGGCCTCAAAATGGCCTCGCAAGTCAGGGACCCGAAAACTAGGAAAAAAAACTACCAAATTGGAAAAATGCCAAAATGAACCAGTTGGAATAGGTGGGAGGCCATCGACATCCATCTGGATCTATATTATACTTTAACACAAACATATGCCTACCCTTTAGGTTATCATTATGTCACTATATTCTCTATCATGTGCATGTATGATTCGTCCAATGATGAAATTGATATCTGTATATCTTCCTTTTGTAGTGGACCACCTTCCTTGGGTCCTCTTACTTTAGCCTAGATGCATGACCTCTTAGGTATGTCTATTTTTTAGAGAATATCGTTTCCACCTTTCCTCTATTGTTCTTTATCCTTTGGCTACCACTTTGGTTCATTTTTACCCTTAGGAGCACTCTGATTGGGGTATTTCCTTATTCTATGGATTTAGTTTAGGGAACAAACCCTTGATGGGGTCCATAGTTTATTAGGATAATTCATTATGGGTCCAAAATGGCCCAAATTGATTTTGGTTTTCTATTTACGAGGTCAAATGAGTCAAATATTCCTCAACCTTTCATGGTCTAAAGGGGATAAATGAACTATGATTTTTCTAGATGTACCATGACTATGTTTCATGGCTCATAGAACAAAGAGACTATTTTTGGGAGGAAACCACTATATAGTAACAAACACTCATGAAATGCAATATGGTTTTAATTTTCCATATGATCTCTCTCTTTCTACTAGATAGTTTTCCATTCACTTACACCTTGAGGTTGTTCCTTTACCTATTTATACCAACCAATTCCTATTTGTATATTTTCTTGAATCTCTTAGATATTGTTTGATTTCCCTCTTCACTTTTCATTATCTTGCAAGTACACACTTAGATTGGTGGGAATGTTGATCTATCCTCCTAATACTCTTACTAGGATCTTGGGTTTCTTGTACTTTCCTTCTCTAACATTGTTGGATTACTGAGAGAGGGGGTGAATCAATAATGAAAATTTTTATTACTTTTAACCACAATATATTCTTCAACACTATTCAACAGTTTATCGTTAGCATTCAATATATCATCAAAAATATAATCATAAACATCATCACATCACAATAGATACACTATACACCAAAATTTACGTGGAAACCCAAATGGGAGAAAACCACATAATGAATTTCTTATATATCAAAAGAATAAATTCATTGGAAGTGACAACTTCCTAATTCTCTAGATACAACTGGAAGGAGGCTCCAACCCCCTATTCTCAGGCTCCAATATGAAGGAAGCTACAACTCCTTGAATTCTATGGCTCCAACCAGAAGGATTCTCTAACCCCTTGAGTTCTCTGGATCTAATCGAAAGGTGGCTACAACCACCTATCCTTGCCCCGTCCTACCACCCTAAAATATAAGTGTAGACCAACTTCCACTACCAAAATCATTGCCACTATCAATCTATTACTATCTGTGTCACTTCACCTATAACTGATCATCAACCTGTCACTGTATCCAACCTGTGTTCCTGTACCATACCATGCATCAACTATGTACCAACATGTGAAATATAACACACATCAATCATAAACCATATAATCAACCATGAATACAACCTGTACCATATACCTTAGCATCAATCATGTATATACCTATACCAAATCATCAATGAAGTATCTCAAGCATATGCCACCATACAACATGAACTCAATGGTATGAACTATAACAACCATGTCATATGCTAAACTAGATATAAGATTGCTCCTCACTTAGCTAAGAAACCAATATATACCATATCCAAATACCAAACCAACCATACCAAGTATGCCTCAAGAATACATCGTATCATGACAAAACACAACCATCAAAACAAGTATACAACCATACCAATACCTTTGTATCTGACCTGAAACTCTGAGATGCTGACTTGTAGAATTTCTTCAGACTTCAGGGACCTAATACCGACATTTACTCAATCTTTCATGAGCTTTTCATAGATCCACAACTTTCTCCTCTACTACCCGCAAATATCCGTGTTTTTCTCCACTGTAGCCCGCATACATCCACAACTTTCTGACATGTAACCCGCAGATACCTTGGAAACTAGGGTTACTCATGTTTTCTACAACTCCGAGACTTTACCTTCGACCTTCCTCAAAAAAAATGATGTCACAACCTTTAGAAAAAACGATCACTAGTTCACAAGATAGATAATCAATAAATATGTGTGTGAGTGTGTATGTATGTGAATAAATCCTTGAGGTGTATTTATACTTGTGCTAGGTAACTCCTCTCCTTAATTTAGGGATTCTAGATTTTTCTTGTTACAACAACTTTACCCCTTCATTAAGGACTTGTAACCAACTAGGGGCTTCTTGACCACTCTTGGGGGATTACAAATTCTCAAGGCCATATCTCCTTAACCGTGAGGAACTACATGTTGTTCCACATATCACTGGAAATGGCACGACGAGTATTATCCATTTATAAGTGTATTGCCTACATTTACTCTATCCGTCATGTCCTTATTCCTCATTCAACTTGGGGTACCAAAACTACACCATCGGGGCTTCTTCAAGGGTTTACATCAATGAAAACCAAACTATCAACAATATCCTCCTTTGGAATTGATGGAAACACTTAGGCATGACAATACTTAATCCCATGCTCCACTTGTGACCATTACTCCCCATGTCTTCATGCTTCTCTCTCTCTGTCTCCATGAATTTCTCTATCTCTCCCCCTTTGACATCAATGGAAAAGGGCAATACTCCTCTTGGGGATTCTTGCCCTGTCTACGGGCCTCCTCGTGTAAGTCTCTAATGTATAAGAAAAAAATTCAAAAGTTTTTTTACTTGAACTTTTTCAAGACTTGTGTTTCTATCCCCCTATTGTGTTAAGCTTGATGTCATGTGAATCACTATGGGGAAAAAAATACTCCAAGCTTATGTCATAGATACTAAATTTTTTTCCTTGCAAGCGGTTTTGTGAAGATATATATAATCTACTCTTTTGTCCTGACATACTCTAGCTCGATGTTCTTCTCTGTAGCCTATTCCCATAGAAAGTGATACTTGATTAGAATTTTCTTCATCTTAGAACGAATCACTAGATCCTTGGATATATTGATGGCATTGGTGTTGTTGTAAAGTATTGAAATGGGCTCATCACACTTTACTTGTATATTTTGCAAGGTCTGCTTCATCCAAATAACATGAGTACAACAAGTTGTTGTTGCAATGTATTCTGCTTCTTCTATAGACAAAGATACTGATGAATTTTTCTTTCTTAACCATGATACCAGACACTCACCTGAGTAGAAATCCACTCCACTTGTACTTCTTCTATCATCAATGCAACCTACCCAATCTTCATCTGTGGAGGAGGCAAGAGATAGATCTTTCCCTTTTTGATACCATAATCCAAACTCTTATGTACCTTTGAGGTATCTGAATATCCTGTTTACTACCATAACATGTGACTCTTTTGGTGTTGTTTGAAACCTTGCAGCCTATCCAAATTCCTGCATCACATCCAGTCTAGAAGCTGTTACATAGAGTAAGCTTCCAATCATTGATCTATATTGTCTTTGATCTTCATTCTTAGAATCATCATCCTTATTTAACCTACAACTGGTCTACATATGAGTACTGACTAGTTTGCAATCTATCATTCCAAACTTCTTCAACATTTCTATGATATACTTGGTCTGAGAGATAAATGTACCTTTGTTTCTCTGACAAATTTATGACTGATCCTGCCATCATCACTTCCAAAGATAATATCATCAACATAAACTTCAATTATTAGGATACTATCTTGATTTACCTTTATGTAGATATTGTTATCTGCATTTCCTTTCTTGAACCCTTGTTGTTGCAGGTATCTGTCCAGTATTGAATACCACACTCTCGTGACTTGATTGAGTCCATATAACACTTTCTTTAACTTGAGTCCATATAACACTTTCTTTAACTTGCAAACATAATATTCCTTTTATGATAACATAAAACCTTCAGGTTGTTCGATGTAGAATTCTTCTTCTAATACTCCATTTAGAAAGGATGACTTTACATCCATCTGATAGACCCCGATTCTCTTTGAACAAGCATAGGCTAAGATCAATCTGATTAGTTCCATCCTGTAAATTAGGGCAAAATTTTCTTCAAAATCTATACCTTCAACTTGAGAGTATCCTTTGCATACGAATCTTGTTTTGTTCTTGGTAACTTGTCCGTCCTCATTCAACTTGTTTCTAAAGACCCACTTTATACCAATGATGTTCTTGTTATTTGGCCTTGGAACCGATTCCCGAGTGTCATTCTTCTCTATTTGATTTAATTATTTATCCATAGCTTTGATCCAGTTTTCATCCTTGTTGGATTCTTCAAAAATTATCGACTCAATAGTAGATAATAGTGCTAGGTGTTATTGTTCTGGTGAACAAATTATTCTTCTAGTTTCAACTCCTACATATTTATTTCCAATGATTTGCCCCGATGAATGATTTTTCTGGACTCGTTTTCTAGGTGTCTTTGGAGGTGCCTGAAGATCCTTTTGTTCTTTCTCTACTTTTGGCTTCTCTTCTTATTCATCTACTTCTTCTTCTTTCAAATCTTCTTCATGATCATTTTCCACTCAATTTTTTCTTCTTTCTTTTATTTTTTGTCCATCTATCTCATCAATTGTCAAATTGATGCTTTCTACTATTCTGTTGAGTCTTATATTGAATCATTTGTATGATTTACTTTTTATTAAGTACCCAAACATTATTCCTTTATCAACTCGAGAATCAAATTTTATAATTTTTCCATCTTCTCTTTTGATGTAACATTTTCTTCTGAATACTTTGAAGTGCTTCACATTTGCTGGTCTTCCTTTCCATATCTCGTATGGAATCTTATCACTACTATTTATGGGCATCCCTATGTTCTAAGTGTGAACTACTGTATGCACTACTTGTACCCAAAATACGTCTGTCAACTTGGAATCCATTAACATGGTTCTGGCCATTTCCTATATTGTTTTGTTCTTCCTTTCGAGAACTCCATTTTGCTAAGGTGTCCTCACTACTAAGAATTACCTCTTTATCCCATGCTCGCTGCAGAATTCCATGAACGCCTTTGATGTAATTTCTCTTCCATTGTCTAATCTCAAGCACTTGATTTTCAACTCTGTCTCAGTTTCAACCATTTCTTTGTATGTCTTGAAGTTTTCGAATGCCTCTGAATTTTTTTTGAGAAAGCAAATTGCAGTCATTCTTGTGTACTCATCAACCAATAGCATGAAGTATTGTTCACCTTTCAATCCCTTCATTCTTTTCGGTCCAACTAGATCAATGTGTACAATCTCCAGTGGTTTTGTTGTGGAATACTCATTTGATTTGAACTTGGTATTGGTTTTTTTCCCCTATACAAAATGCTTGCATAGATTATTTTTTGGATTTGAGATCTCGGGAATTTCTCTTACTGCTTCCTTTTTGTTGAATTTGATTAGATTATCAAAATTTATGTGACCCATTCTTCTGTGCCAGAGACAACTTTCATCGTCCTTTCCTAAGCAACCTCTTTCCTTTCTGATTTCATTTAGAACATATATGTTGCTTGTAGTTGTTACAATTGTAGCCACCAACTTGCCTGATTATGATTTCCTTATCTCACACTTCTTTGAGTCAAACAAAAGTCTGTGTCCTTGATCACACATTTGAATTACACATAGCATATTGTTTTTCATGTATTTTACTAGTAAAACATTTTCTTCAATGGCATCCTTACTTCAGAGTTTGACTGTGCCTCTTCCAATAATTCTGGCTGAGTTTTCATTCCCAAATGAAATTGATCCATCTCTTTCCTTCTTCAATGTCAGAAACCTCTCTTTATCACCTGTCATATGCTTTGAGCATCCAATGTCAAAATACCATTCACGTTTCTTGTGTTGAGCTTGTAGATCAAGGTTGCATTATTCAGTGTTGAATTGATCCTGCTTTCTTATCCATATCCTTTGTGGTTCTTGCTTATGATTGGTGATATTATGCTTTGTTTCCCTTGGAGGAATAGTGAGTCTACAATCTTTATCCATATCTCCAAAGTTGTTTCACTTGTAGCATTCTACCTCATCACTCAATGATCCAAATCTATTGTAGTTTCTATTTTGAGATTCATGAGATCTTCTTGGATAACTATTTCTTGTATAGCCTTCATAGTTGCTTCTATTCTTGGTATTGGCTCTACAATTGACAACTTTGTGCCAAAAATTATTACATGAATAACAAAAACCAAGAAAAATAGTTTGATACTTGGGAGCATAATATCTTCTGAATGAATCTGCTCTTCTGAATCCTTCTTCTTATTGAGGTCTTTCTATAATTGGTTGATGCTGATACTGACTTCTGAATCTTCTAAGTGGTGCAATGTCTCTCTAATATTCTTCTTGAATCTTCATGTCTTCTTCTTTATTAGGGAACCTATGACAACTTCTACATAGCTTCTTGTTTCTTCTTCTTGCTTTGTCATTTTAGAGCTTGAACCTTTTTCTGTCTACGTCTAGTTGTATCCTAGTCTAGATCTTCCATGGTAAGATATTTAACGGTTAATGATATCATCCAATATTATGGTTTTGTTTTTTTACGTGTCCTTCATTTGAAGATCTTTTCTTAGAGTGACTATATCTACTTATAAGCCTTCAATGATCCTTCCTTTTTCATCTAACTGTCCTCTGAGTGCTTCTTCAATTATTTTGTCTTGTTCTACTTGGATTTTTAGCCTCATGATTTTCTATTCGACTTATTTGGAGTTGGACTTCTGATATCCTTCTTTTTTCTTTAGTTCTACCTAGAGTGACATGCTTTTCCTTTTTTCAATCCTTAGAGCTTCTATGGCACTAATAAATTCTTCTTTGTAATTGGCTTCCACCTCTACACATTCTTCTTTAGAGCCTTCTTTGTTGGAATATTCTACTACCATAAACAATACTCTCTCTGTATCACTATTTATGTCTTCATCTTCGTCTGATGATGAACCATCTTCCTTGGTGTAGAGACTTTTCTTGAAAAAATTATTTTTGTTTCTTCTACCCTTTTGGATTTTCTTTTTCTTTTTAGAGTCATCTTCTTCATTATTTTCCTTATTCTTATAGGGACATTTAGAAGAACAATGATCAACACCATCAAAATTAAAACATTTCAATGGAAACATACCTTTTTATTTTCCGGTTCCTCTTTTCAACTTTCTTACAAAGTTTTCCACCTCTTCATCTTTCTCTGAATCATAAATGCAGCTACAATTTGAATTGGGATTTTATTTGTCTTTCTTCTTTGTCTTCTTGGATTCCTTGAATGCTTCTTTCTTTGTGGCTGAATTATCTTGCTCTATCCTCATCTCATAGGTAGTAAATATCCGATGTAACTCATCCATTGTCATTGTAACTAGGTCCACTCTTTCTTCTATAGCTAAAATCTTTGAATAAAATGTCATTGGTAGAGATCTTAATACCTTTTTAACAACTGGTTCCTTTATCTCATCTCCCAAACCTTTTATACTATTTACTATTTCATCAACTCATAGAAAGTAAGCTTCTATGTTTTAATCTTCATCCATATTCAATTGTTCGAACTTGGCTCTAAAAATATGAAGTTTAGCTTCCTTAACTTTCTCATCTCCTTCGTAGATATTCTTTAGTTTGTCCCAAATTTATTTTTTGGATTCATAATGCATAATATTGGTATGTATTGATTGATTCAAACCATTCTCGATAGTGTTTCTATTCTTTAAATCATTTTCTTCCCTTTAAATCATTTTCTTCAAGTTTCTTGTGATCTTTATCTATCAGGGGGGTGGCTGGTGCTTTGTATCCATCTACTACTGATCACCAAACATCAAATCCTTGTGCTTGTATGTATGTATTCATTCTTTTTCTCCAGAAGGAATAGTTCTCACTAGCAAACTATGGTACTCCAATCTTAGTGTAATCCATGATCTCCTTTTAGCAGTTAGACTACTTCTTGAAGGATATTCTTTGATACCAATTATTGGATTACTAAGAGGGGAGTGAATAAGTAATGAAAATTTTCATTACTTTTAACCAGAGTATATTCTTCAACAATATTAAGTAGTTATTCATTATCATTCAATATATCATCAACAGTATAATCATAAACAATATCACATCACAATATATACATGATACAACATAATTTACGTGGAAACCCAAATGGGAGAAAACCACATAATGATTTTCTTATATATCAAAAGAATACATTCATTGGAAGCACCAATTTCCTGATTCTCCAACTACAACTAGAAGGAGGCTCCAAGCCCCTATTCTCAGGATCCAACCTGAAGGAAGCTACAACTCCCTGAATTCTCTGGCTCCAACCCCATGATTTCTTTGGCTCCAAACAGAAGGTGGATACAACCACCTATACTTGCACCATCCTGCCATCCTGAAATATAAGTGCAGACCAACTGTCACTACCAAAATCACTGCCACTATCAATCTATTACTGTCTTTGTCACTTCACCTATAACTGATCATCAACCTGTCATTGTATCCAACCTGTGTGCCTTTACCATACCATGCATCAAATGTGTACACACATGTGAACTATAACACACATCAATCATAAACCATCACATCAACCATGAATACAACCTATACCATATACCATATCATCAATCATGTATAGACCTGTACCATATCGTCAATGAAGTATCTCAAAGAACCAATGCATGTCCCTCATGAATATGCAACCATACAACATGAAATAAATGATATGAACTATAACAACCATGTCATGTGTTGAACCAGATATAAGATTTCTTCTCACTCAGCCAAGAAACCAAGATATACCATATCCAAATTCCAAACCAACCATACCAAGTATGCCTCAAGCATACACCATATCATGACAAAAAGTAACTATCAAAAGAAGTATATAACAATAACAATATCTCTATATCTGACCTGAAACTTTGAGATGATGACATGTAGACTTCCTTTAGACTTTAGGGACCTAGTACCAACATTTACTCAATATTTCATGAGTTTTTCACAGATCCGTAACTTTCTCCTCTACTACCCGCAAATATCCATGATTTTCTCCACTGTATCCCACGTACAACTATGCCCTTCTGAGCTGTAACCCATAGATACCTCATAAAATAGGGTTGCTCATGTTTGGTACAACTCTGAGACTTTCACCTTCGACCTTTCTAAAAAAAAATGTTGTCATAACCTTATCAAAACGATCACTAGTTCACAAGATAGATAATCAATAAATGTGTGTGTAAGTGTGTATGTGAATGACTCCTTGAGGTGTATTTATACTTGGGGTAGGTAACTCCTCTCCTTAATTTATGGATTCTAGAGTTTTCTTGTTACAACAAATTTACCCTTTCATTAAGGACTTGCAACTAACTAGGGGATTCTTGACCACTCTTCGAGGCTTACAACTTCTCAAGGCCATATCTCCCTAACCGTGATGAACTACGTGGCATTCCACAAATCACCAGAAATGGAACGACGAGTACTATCCATTTATAAGTTTCTTTTATAAATTTACTTTGTCTATGATTTCCATATTCATCATTCAACTTCGGGTACCAAAACCACACCATCGGGGCTTCTTCAAGGGTTGACATCAATGCCAACCAAACTATCAACAAGCACATCAATATGGATTTCTTGTTGTTAGTTTTGTTCAAACTTTGAAAGTTTGTCATTTCATCCTAGGGAATATTTAAAGGAATTTCCTCTCATACCTTAGATGATCCAACCTTACAACCTCAAGGAGGTTCCAATCTTCCACACCATTTACATAGCTAACCATTTCCATAGTTATCCTTTTTCATAGTTATCCCATTTCCATTTTCATTATTCACTTACTTAATTTTAATAGTACCCACCACTTTTTCATTTTCATAATTTTTGTGTTCATTTTCATAATTCATTTCCATTTTCCATTTCCACTTATTCATTTTCATTATTTCTACATTCATTTTTCATTTCCATCTTCCATTTTCATACTTAATCATTTTCATTATTTATCACGTAAGTCTACGTGTTTCCATATTTTACTCTTTTTTACACTAAGCCCTCCATTGTGGATGTGATACTTCCTCTACCTTCACATTGCCTTACCTCCTCAACCTCTCAAGTCCACAAACCTACATTTACTCAATCCTCAATTTTCACTTCCCATTTCCACATTACCCAAATCGCACCTTCATGACTTAGTCATTTTACTGAGTTTTACACTTAGTTTTTATTGAGTCTTATACTTAGTTTATTTTTTAATTTTGAATGTGGATGCGAGAGCCCATTTTATGATTTTTCTATATCACCCTACCCCTACAACCCCGCAAATCCGCAACCTCTCAATACATAGTCAATTTTAGAAGTCTTTTTTTAAACTAACTTTTACCTTCGCATTCTCGTAACTCTGCAAACAGTTCATTTAATTTTTTAATATTATTTCTTATCCTAAGTTTCTTCCCCCTTTTATTTCTCGGGAATATCTCCCAATGACACATGACGGTGAATACTTATCATATGTGGACAAGTGGAAATGAAGTGGACCTACTCCCGAGTGACACATGGATGGACAAAGATCATTATGACCAAAGAATAATATTTATAGGGATAAATGTATATGATATGACCCCGAGGGGGGGAATATATGGGCTTAAATGTACATGTAATGTGTAAACATATATGTAATAGGGTCGACCTAATAGTAAAGGGGCCTCATGTGCAAGTGTGAATAGGTATATATAAAGATCATGTATTCATTATTGGAGACATGTGAATTGTGATGTATGAATGTATTTGGTTATGTGGAGGAGGTTCTCCTATTGTTTAAGGAGTTATTATGTAACTTATCTATCTTGGATTTGTTCTCCACACTCAAATTATGTACATGTTGTGTACATTTTTTTTGTTATGATAAATTAAGCATTTGGTTCATTACATTTGTTATAAGAGCATTTATCATAGGGTTTTGCTGCCTCAAACAAGTCATCTTAGAATTTTCACTATAACATTTGTTTGGGGCCACATTAGAAAGTGAAACTTGGAGTATGTTTAGAAAACATATCAAGGTACCTATGATATGAATTTTATATTCTGGTTCGTTGCAATTTTGGAGATACACCCTGTGGAAGATAGGGTTTTTTACTAGTCACATAACTAGTCTCAAACATGTGTTCTAGGTAAAAAAGTCATAACTTGTTCATAGAAGATCCAAATTCTGTGAGATGAATTGCATTGGAAATAGTACACGCCATAACACCTTTTGTTCTATTTTTAAAATTAGATATCAAATATTGGGTGAGAGGCATGATGTATAAGTTTTCTCTACCGGAAAGGCCAAAACTCAACATGGTTTGAGAAAGTTACCATAACTTTCATTTGGCACACCTACTTTTGGTCAAACTTGTGGCATTGCAGAGAAGACATTTCAGAGTACTACAGGTTGAAAGTTTAGACTCATAGGGGATAAAATTTCATAAATACATCAAAAGGAAGGTGGGACAGAAGGACAAACTCCAAATAAGGGTTTCAGAGGTATGTTCACTTAAAACTATCACAAATTTTAATTGGAATGTCCGATTGAGGTGATTCAAAATCCATTGGAAAGAGAAAACATATAATATTATATGCGATCAATGATTATAAATATTAATATATATATATTTTACTATACTGAGGTTTTAATTTGAGGGTTGGGGTTAGACCTTAATTAAGAATCAATGGAATTACCTAGATTTAGTGGAGATGCAGATAAAGATGAAATCAATCCTGGGGAATGGTTGAGGATGATAATGAAAAATTGCAAGACTCCTTCTGGGGTAGTATTGTTGGGAAAAACACCCTACGGATTAGCAAATTAGGGTCAGACTTTGCATGCAGATTTGATCGAATAGAAACTACTTTTTTACCTCAATCCCAAGATTTAAATCCCTTTTTCTCGGTAAATGCATGGAAAAGGACCACCTACCTTATTACTGACGTTCGATGTCGATCCTCCATTGTGATTGAATACTTGCTCGCAATGCTCCTTCCAAAGATGACCTGCACTCAAGACAAACAACAACTATGCATGCATGCTACTTCTATACTCAAGGGTTAGAAATCAAACGTAAACTAATCAAACCACAGACAATTTATAATTTGGGGCGGGAAAATCATTCTTTTTATTACTTAAAGTGAATCAACTTACAAAAGTTGAGACCGACCACCGCTCCTTGAACCTGATCCTGGGCTCCTCTTCTTCTGTCCTTCAACTACTTTGTGTTAAATCTCCTTTGGCATGAGGAAAGACTAAAGGGTTGGGACAATGGAATACGTAAATGGGTAGAGTTTCTTTGCTATATTTTTTCCTCCTCCAAATGGTACCCCTACATCTTCTTTTATAGAATAGAAGGTGTTGGGGTTTTGGATGAACCCTCGGACATGCATGGCCGGGAGTTTCAGTTAACTCACGCATAGTTTTTTGTTCCATCGACAACTTTCCTTTTTTCGTGCTTTTGTAGGTACACGCGGGTTGTTGTGAGTCAGCCAGCGTGTACACGCATGCAGTAATGGGTTAGGGCACGTGGGCCTTTACACAAGAGGATTTTCAAAGAGTTGTTCAACAGAGTTTTGGCA